>CAESWR010002607.1:696112-707919 GCA_903171835.1 Mullus surmuletus | reverse complement strand
GGAGCGGCGACATTGTTTTTTTGAAGTCAGAGGACGGGACATTCAGAATGAAATTAACTGGATGCATCAGTGGGGCGGAGGGGGTGATTCAGGCGACGGGGGGGGAGTTCAGCGACGCTGGAGGATCAGTGCTGAGTTCCGTCATTTGGAAATCCCTACTTTTGCTGGCTTTTTCCAAAAATAGAAGGCAGCGAGGAGGAGAGATTAATAACCTGTTTTCTTTGTTTTAAGCAAAGTCAGATTACAGTCGGTCCCTGCAGCAGCCAGTTATTGGAACAAAGCATCATGGGAAACATCTTGGCTCGGGCCGGTGGCAAGACAATTCATCTGCCAGCACCTATGTCCTAGAACAAGAGTGTAAAAGCGGCACGAATTCTAAATCCGTAGGCTCCCTAGCAGGCAGATATCTTGGACGGAGAAAGTGAAAAAAACAATCATAGTGTCTTGGGGGAAAAAATCGCACATCCATTTCTGAAATCTTGTGTGAGCTTCTTTCTGTTTTTTGTTGTCACACTTGGTTTCCCTAACCTCTGGACCTCTGGGCTATAGTTTCACATCAATTTTCTTATCGAACCCAGGCCAAAAAAGCAAATAACATTTTGAAAAAAGGGCTATTTCTTTAACACAAGAGCCGGCACGCAGATGAATGCACGCGTCAATAAATGTCAAACAGCGACACCGTGAATACTCTTGACCTACACATTCACAGCGGCCGGCGTATTGATTTCTTTAGGGATTAGAAGGAGGTTTATATTCATCTTGGGTGGATTCAAGATCATATTAACACTACAAAGTGGCAATAAAATCCACGTTAGCTCTCGTTTTGGGGGAGGCTGCTTCACTTCTGTAGTTATTCTGGTCTGCACTCAGAGCCATCATTCAATTGTGGGATTTTCCCCAGACCGGTCAGTCAAACAGGCAACCGGTCAGACCTAATATTGGAGTCTTTAATCCGCAACCTCACATCGCATTTAGTCGATATGTGCGAGATGGGGCTGTGGTCGCATTGATCTGACAGCGAGTGCGGCTCAAACCATGTCTCTCCCCGCGGTCGTGATAAATTTGAACCGCGGTGATGTGGAAAAGGAAAACACTGCGCGATGAGACAAAGCAAGACTGGCTGCTTTTGTGTTGTTGTGTTTCCTATTTATGATTGATGCGTGAATTCTGTTAAAGCTGATTCTTTCTTTTCTCTCTCTCTCTCTCCACACAAAGGCTCTGGATACTTCCGCAGCTGAAATTGTCCCTGCATTCAACAGGAGGAATCTCGATGTTCGCGCCCCATCTCTTCTAGGAGTTTGTTTGGACAATACAGACTTTTTTTTAATGGATCAGAGAACACAATAACTAGATGCGTCCCCACTATTTCTCAGCAGTAGCACCAGTGCTTTGTTAAAAGGGTTTTTCGTACTAGCTGCGTCATGTTTGAACATCTGTAACATTTTCAAGATGGATTACCTGATTGCAGCTCCGTAGGCCTCATCTGCATAGATTACCCGTCTCTGTTTCTACTCGCGTCATGCAGTTTTTATTTTTCTTGATGCATCGCCAACATAATGGTTCATTTGCTCGCGGCATCATCATTCAAATTATGTTTTGACAAGACTGACTTAATGTGATCATTACTCTAATGGCTTTTATGAGCTTGCCCTGATGTCCCTTTTCTCCTGCGGAGAATTTAAAAAGGTGCGTGTTTCCGGCTGCCCCGGCTGCACAGCACAGTGCCAAGCATCAGCGTGCTATTGGGACAGATGGTTCCAGTGGTGGACAATATGACCCCGGCTCCTCTGACTCAGAACTGCTCCAACTGCAGCCAGGTTTTGGTTCCAGAGCTCAATGTGGTCAAGGCCGTGGTTCTGGGCCTGTTGCTCGGTGTTTTCATAGTGTTTGGCGTGGTGGGGAACATCCTGGTGATCCTCTCTGTTGTTTGCCATAGACACCTACGAACTGTGACTCATTATTTCATAGTTAATCTGGCAGTGGCGGACCTGCTGCTGAGTGCCACCGTGCTGCCTTTCTCTGCCATTTTTGAGATTCTGGACCGATGGGTGTTTGGAAGGGTCTTCTGTAATATTTGGGCAGCTATGGATGTGCTCTGCTGCACAGCCTCCATCATGAGCCTCTGTGTGATCTCCGTGGACCGCTACATTGGAGTCAGTTACCCTCTGCGTTACCCGGCCATAATGACAAAGCGCCGGGCTCTGCTGGCGGTGATGCTGCTGTGGGTGCTGTCAATCATCATATCCATTGGACCGTTGTTTGGCTGGAAAGAGCCGGCACCGGAGGACGATTCCATCTGTAAAATCACAGAGGAGCCGGCCTATGCTATCTTCTCCGCTGTGGGCTCCTTCTACCTGCCCCTGGCCATCATACTGGTCATGTACTGTAGAGTGTATGTGGTCGCTCACAGAGAGAGCCGGGGCCTGAAAGAGGGCCAGAAGACAGAGAAGTCAGATTCCGAGTTTGTCATACTCAGGATACATCGTGGCAACACAACCGTGTCTGAGGACGAGGCCCTTCGTAGTCGCACGCACTTTGCCCTGAGACTGCTCAAGTTCTCCCGGGAGAAGAAAGCCGCAAAGACCCTGGGCATCGTTGTCGGCTGCTTCGTGCTGTGCTGGCTGCCCTTTTTCTTGGTCCTACCCATTGGTGAGTTCCGTGATGTCTGTGTTACCATGCATTTCTTAATTGCAATCCTACAAATGCAATTACTACACATGGCTCTGTGATGATGATATGCCAAGACAGCCCTGGGGAGCAAAGTGTGGCAAGCAGAGCAGAAAGTGAAAATCTGTCCGGGGCGGTGGCCGCTGCTTGACCTGTAAAATCAATAATTTGTGTCATTATTATAAATACTGTGTCGTTTAAAATCACATTATTATTATGACAGTGATGAGGGAGAAACTCCCTTTTACAGAGTTTGTGGCCGTCTGCCTCGACTGGTTGGGTTGAGAAACAGGACGTAGAAGGGGTTAAATCGTAAAAGGGTGGTGAAACGCTTTATAGCTGCGGGCTACATGTGACACCTGTACATGGTGAGCACAAAGACCAGAAGCAGAGGGAAACAGCCAACCAAGCTCGCATGCCAAAATGTAAAAAGACAAGATTCGCGGGGGTTGATGGTCAGATCGTTTTTTGGCAGTGATCCTTCAAAAAGTGCAGGTAGCAGAAGTTTTTTTTCTTCTCTGCCGCATGGATCCCTGTGAGCCGTTTCCCTTCTGTTTCCTGTCTCCATGCCAAGTTAAGTTTCGCTACATATTTAGCCACAAAGACAGGCAACATCAACACTTTGCAAAAGTGAAGCCAACAAAGTCATCGGCTTTCAGTAGATGGAACGTAGGCGCAACTATAACAACAAAGCTCGATGTTTTTTCTCAAAGATGATTTCAAAGTACGTGTGAAATGGTGGATGACTGTTTGATAGAAGCACGGGGAGTTCTGCTGGTACTCACGGACCTCTGTTTGGGAAGTTTGCTCGAGAATATTGACAGGTTATGTAATGTTAAAATTCCATAGCTCTGATTGTATCAAACCATGAAAAAATTGTTCCTGTGGTAAACTAACCACCTATGGTTGGACCTCAATGCTGTCTGGGATATTTTAGTTTCATTTTTCTCCAGTGAGAGAAGGGGAGATTAATCATCCTTTCTTACAGTCTATGTACAAATATATGGACATTCTCATCCCTCTGCAGAAAGTCTGTTTCTCTTTAACTCATTAGGTAAAATTCCAGCAACAAATGAAGGAGCGTTCATAAATCTCATCACCTGCACTCACGCAAATGAGTTACACTATTTTAGGAGGCTATTTACCCTCTACATTCATTCATTGAAGGGATCCATTCATCAATTCATCCCGCTGACAGCTTTTTGAGTGCTGCTGAATTTAATGGTTTGATGATGCTAAATGAATCCCTCCTCTATTGGAGCCCAATGAAGTTGCTACTCACTCGCACCTTGTAGCCTCTTGAGCAGAGTTGTAAATGCCTCACCTCGGTCAGGTAGACGTTCCATAAATAGACTCTATAAATCTTTCAGATCACGGAGAGCCTCCGGTGCTCCCCGGTCTATAAACAAAAGCTGAAAATATGAGACCAACCTGTATATCTCAAACACAGACTGAATGAATCAAGTGTCAGCCTCGGTGCCTGCTTTACCTCATCTCACATCGTGACTCACTTCATCACAATGCCAGCTTGGGAATGTCACATAAAGCCATCACATCGGTGTCATCCCTTATATGATCCCTTCAGCTGCAGCCAACTTGATGAAGACAGGCTTCATGGGAAATCATAAAGATTGCCCTCCATGCAACATGTGCTACAGTCAATAAGGATTCAATGGTAGAAGCAAATCTGGACCCTTTAGATATGAGATAGACATACGGCTTGGTATTCTTTAAAATTTCCGATACCAGTACCAGTACCCTTAAAACAATACCGATACCAATTGAATACTTTATTTGATACTTTTTGTTACTTCATTCAATTTTAATCGTGAATAGAAAGGAATCAGTTGTGCAAATGTCACCACTTTTACACAAATACATTTTGAAAGTGCTCAAATTACGCTTGTGGTGATTGGCTACGAGTAAAAGCATAGAAAGTCTTCTTTTAGATCTGTGCACAAAAACAACCGATGCACGTTTGACAGGCGGTACTGGGTTGTTTCCAGTCGATACCCGAAAGGAGTAACGATACCCAGCCCTAAATACACCAAAAACTTACAAGTTACTAATTTGCAGTGTTTTGTTTGGCGTTTTATACTTACTGTTTTTAATCAATCACTTCTTTTATCATTTGTCCGTCTCCGTTAGCCATGTTTTGGCAGCGTTTTAGCCACTTTTAACTTTGCATCTCTTTGAAGTTTACCACAAAACACTAGAAACTATAGGGTTGGGAATCATTACATATTAGATGCTAATAGTCTTTTTGCTAACGGTAACAAATTGGTGTGACAAAAATCTTCATATTGACATGATCATTTAATTCCTATGTTTTTGCCAAAGGTTAAAACAAGGACTTTATTATGATGGCTTCTAAAATCAACCAAATTCAGCAAGGGTTTTTGGACAAATGAGCAGTCATTCTTGTACGTGTTATACATGGATTGCCATAATGACCAGCCCAGGCAGTGTTAACTCATTGTCTAGTAGCTGACAATTTAATCCGCCCTGTGGAATCGTGCTTAAACAATGCAGTGAATCTATATCAGTTTTTTCACACTGCGCCTAATTAAGGGAAGGAATTATGCTGAGAGCGTTAAAGCACTCTCGACAAAAAGGTTTTAACAGAAAAGTGACGGCTTATGTGCTTTTGGGCCACCTATACATCCAGTGTTGAGAGTGTAAAGTAGCAAAGACATCATGACAAACGGCAAACTACAGTGTTGCACCATAAATTCAGGCAACCTTAAGGTGATAATACCAACATCGCTTTATTTATATTTTGCTCTCACCAAGTGCACAAGCAATGCAGCATTATTCACCACATTATTATATTAGGATTCAATGATATCAGAGAATGACAAATAGCCGACAGTTGCAGGGGTGTACTTGAATATTTACTGCGGGAGAGGTATTTATTGTAATTGTTTTCTATTCCTTAATTCTGTCCGGCTGCCAAGATGCATGACTTTGTCACAGCTCGGTCAAAAGTTGCATCACAGCTGTAAATCTTCCTTGCACACCCAACACAACGTCTTCTGCAGGTCAGCCAAAACATTTTCGAAGGGCCTTGCACGAGGCAAAACATCTAAAACATCTGCTCTGATTAAGTCCCTATAATTGAATTTACACAGCTTTTACCTGAAAACAGCCTCTGATGTGTCATTGAATGTGCACAAGAGAAAACATTTATCCAACAGATGTAATACTGTTCCTTTTCACTTAACAAATGAATCTATCAAGGCTGTTGGCAATAATAGATATTGTTCTTCTTGGCACAGCTGGGGATAAAATGAAAGAGCTGCACAGTGCGGCACAAAATAATTTGCTCTCAAACTCTCACCGCCTCTTCTTTCTATCCATCTCTGTACCCCAGGCTCATTTTTCAAAAGCCGGTGTTTAATGTTCGCAACAGCCCACCCAATAAACCTTTCACAAGACAGCTCCTTGCCTTCTGCTTCTCGAAGATGGATGAGAGACAGATAGACAGATTTCATCCACATGCAGAGTCGGCCATTTAATTATTTTAATGTGTCGCTGGCAGTCACATGTGAAGAGTCGCCTACATTTTGAATGACAAAGAGCCCTGCATGTAATGTGCCCATTAAGCCCATTTTCTCACCTTTTCCATTTAAAATCCCTCTTGTAAGCGGGTCCACTCATCAAGGGCTGCATAATCCATGAGGACAATTTTAATGATGTTTTTAACCTCAAGGTCAAGCAGGAGGCTTTTTTTTACCGCAGGAAATGGATAAAACAATTAAAAATGAACCGTGTAGGTTAGAGCGGTGATTTGTCTCTCCCAGCATACCAATGTTTGGGCACCTCTAGATAAATAATCAATAGTAGTGACTTCCTTTAAATTGAAAAATTGCAATTGAGACATAAACATAGTAGCCTAATACACATTTTCTCCCCTCTCATCGTTGCATCCTTGATCTCACGATAGATATATTGAATATTGTTCTGTGTTGATTGATGCCTCTGTAGAGGATAGATTCTGATAAATGAGGTGATAATCCGATTTTTCACTGCTCTCTCCAGGCTCCATCTTCCCTGCATACAGACCATCAGACACCGTCTTCAAGATCGCCTTCTGGCTTGGTTACTTCAACAGCTGCATCAACCCCATCATCTACCCCTGCTCCAACCAGGAGTTTAAAAAGGCTTTCCAGAGTTTACTGGGAGTTCACTGTCTGACTCCCAGACCGCACCATCAGCATCTGAGTGCAGGTCAGAGTCACACACAGAGCCACAACCAGCCCCTGACTCTGAGCCTGGACAGCAGGGGAGCATCCTGTCGCCTTAGCCCCTCCTCCTCCATGGCCCTGTCCAGGACCCCTTCCTCCAGGGACAGCAGGGAGTGGAAGGCCTACTCCGGTGGCCCCGCGGGCCGATCTGGTCCTAGAGAAACAAGCAGGGCTAAAGTGGCCAAACTCTGCAGTAAAAGCTTCCAGCGGACCTGCTGTTGCATCGTCGGCGGTGCGACCTCTCGACGTGAGTCAAACTGCGCTCAACCCCCTCCGGTCAGAAACCTTCCCACCATCAAAATACACCAACTGTCCCTGTCGGAGAAAGGAGAGTCTGTGTAACCACCGGCTTCCCTCATTCATTAGTCATCCTCTCAAGGTCGCAGATGAGAATATTTCCTTTGCTTTCAGTACGTCGCAAAAAGGAGAACAGTGGATGAATAGAGGCGGCATTGAAACTTTGAATTGAACTATTAAAGACATTTCCTGGCTTTAAGATCATCGGCATATCACGACTGCAGAGTTTTACCCTTTAAGAGCATGACGTATCAGCCCCCAAACGGCCAGCAACACAATGCCACATTGTCGACGTTTTACAGTTACAGATTTTCCACCACGTAAAAATCCATCAACTTTGTGAAGCATTTTTGGAAAGTGTGTAAAAAAAATTCAGAGGTACTCTAGTGGAGGTAGTCTAGGTGAAAGAATGAATAGAACTATATGATTATAAAAGTATTTTCTGGGGACAATGTTTACGCATTTTATAAAACAGGAGAGCAGTTTCAATGTATACAAATGTAAATAGGACATTTTTCTACGTTGCATGATTGGTCTGAACGCTACAAAAATGCTGCTCAGTGGTGCTCTGGTTGTCTCTCGAGTTTGCCTAATATTGTTCCTGTTGTCAAGTTGTTTTTGTGTACTGCTGTGTACACAGTGAAAACCAAGGAACCTTGCGTACTTCCATGTCACATTACAATAAATTTGTATGACATATTCCTAACCAGGGATTCATATGGACATTTTTGGACTCTTGTTTTTGTTTCTTTTCCTCCTTTTCTCCCCCTTGTCCCACTTCCTTGCTTGATTAACTATAAATATAGAGAGTTCATCCCTCTACATTCCCACAATTTCATGTACCTCGTAGCAGAGCCAGATGGATGTCTTAATATACTACTGTGGAATTTTAACTGACCTTGTGGTTGCTGACCTCAATCCTGACTGGCCCCCAAGCCTCTTAAAAAAATCCACCAGATTTAGAGATGTCACGTTAAGTCATACACAGTCTCAGACATTCTTCTCTCAGGCATACTCCTTATTTCTGACTGCTTTTTCTTCTGAGTTGCCATCCACAAATAATTCTCCACTGTAAACATTCGGTGTGTGCGTGCTTTGTTTTGGGTGCAAAGTGTCTGCCGTGTCCGCTCAAGACTGAGAAGTGTCTCCGCTGATGCAGGGACATCAAAAAGGGCAAGAGGAGGACCTCTGGCCAACATGCATCGATTTGTTTCCTCCTGGCCACTGCCCCAGCGGTACCGGGATGCACTCCTGTTAAGATTGTGCAAGGGTACAGACTGCCTGGTTAAGCCGCTCCTCTCCTCCGTGCATTAAGTTCCTCCGTAGAAGTGGAGTGGACAGCTTTCCCACTGGGGAGCGGACCGGCGTGCAGCCAGAGTGCTTGTCTGTGTCCGGGTTGTCATTGACTGGCATGTCTGTGAACCTGTAAATCACACCACCCCTCCTTCAGCTGCCATTAGCCCGAGCACAACCAGCGGCAGGAATAAACCTCAGATGATACAGATGTCCTAATTCTCACCTCCCTCTATTGTGTCTAGTAGTGGGATTATGATGGAAAAAAATCACCACCACCAGCAAATAACAGTCCTCCAAGGTTTATAAAGATATATTGTCTTCTAAATGTGGTCGCTATAATGAATACCATAATCAGATCTGCAGCCTTGCTGGAGTCTAATATGGACTGAAGCAGATCAAGAGCAAGAGACGCCCCCCACCCTCTCCACTGCATCTCCTCTTGATTTTATCTAAAGCAATGTGCTCGTGGGGAAATGAGTAAGCGCATCATCTACATCTCTATACACTGCGGATGGCGTGAGCCCACCATCACTGATTCTAAAGGAGGTAAAAGGTTATCACAAAATCAAGTACAGCTCTTAATTAAAGCGCATGAAGATGCAATTACTGCAGATCTGCTCGTAGAGGTTCTGGGCTTTGTATCAGCGGTATGTGTGTGTGTGTGTATTCGGCATGTGAAGTGTTACCAGTGACTCATGTTTGCACACTTTCCCAGGAGGGTTACGCTTTCTCGAGTCTCCTTGAGGTTTCCCCCCCACTCTGCCTCTCTCTCTCTCTCCTTCTCTCTCAAGTTGTTGACATTAGGGTTCCCTCTTTTCCCCCTATAATCAAAGTGCTTATCAAGCTCCATCCTAATTGGACAACTGTCACAGAGCCGGAGGGGGGTGGAGGATGGAGGAAGGGAGGCTCCACTCACACTAATCACTGAAGTTGCGTTTGACGTGTGCAGCCACTGTGATTTTGCTGATGCCTTGCTCATTTCGTTTTACCGGAAGGGTCGCCGCGGGTCAGGAGGGAGCCAGAGTGACAGTGCTGTCATAGAGCATCAACCCCCCCCTCCCTTTGCTTCCACCTAGTGTCCGAATATCTCAGTGCATGTGAGTGGGATGCAGTGTGACTCAACAAAACGGCTTAATGATGATTTTATGAAAAGGAGCTGTATGTATATTTGTGAATTTGAAGACGGCTCCTGAGAGGGATAATGCTAGGCTCAACAGGGAAGAAGATAACCACAGAGCTTTAGTGTTATCGATCTGTAAAGATGCAGATACACGTCATCACAGAGATCATCATGCAGATCTGTTGCGCAACTTCAATCCCTTGTAAATGAATATAGCCGATTGAGAAATGCACATTGCAAAAATACTGAAAATATTCTATGCAACCGTTTGAACATATCATGAAATCCATGAAAAAGTGCTGAGATTCTCAGAAAATATTCATGCACTGGTATCCTTTGTCACTAATGGTATTTATCCAAATCAACCCAGATAACCATTTTACTGACTGCTTTAGTTACACTTACATGCACATGCTTAGAAAACAGAAAAACTCAAACAACTGCTGTACTTTATTTACCTACTTTTAATGGAGGATTTTTTTATAGATTTTTCTATTTGTACTTTCATTACTTTAAAGATGCAGTTATACCGAGCTCCCAGCAGGTGAGGCCCTTGTGGGATTTTTTTTTTCTGCATTTCTCAACACGAAGAACAAGACGCTTCCACAGGTTTTATTTTTATCATTTTAATCCACTGAAGTCAACACAGATAGGGTCAAATGCTGACAGGACCGATGATCCCTTCCCACCAAAAAAATCCCCTGGTATCCTATAAAACACACATGACCGAGTACCACACTAGCTGGGAGAGGGTCAACAACAGTGTTCCAACATTACAAATCAAGAAACATTTCCCAGGAACCCTCCCGAATGTAATCCACTTCACATTATAGCTTGGCATTACAAAACCTACACTTGACAAGGCAATGGAGGAAGAAGCCATCCAGTGTTTTACAGTATGAAGAGGATCGGCCGTACGGGCGCCGAAAACCTGCTGTGGTTTGTGAACGTGGGTACTACCTCTGGTGAAACTGGTGTCAAACAACTGGCAGGGCAGGAAGAAGGAGGGGAAGATAAGGAGAACTGGATATCTTGGTAATTCATTCACAACACTAACACCGAGAACAGTGGGTCAGCACACTGTGAGGGAGGGGGGGGGGGGTTCATATACATACCGAAGCATTTTCCATCAGGTCTTAAAAGATCACGGTTGTCACTTCTTCTTTAAAGAGCCTTCATAGATACAGTGTGCTATCAATATCTTACAGAACAGGCAGGCAAGTTATTTTAATTCAACAAATATCCTTAAAACATACAGACATGTCCAACACAAAGAAAAGCTGCAAGCTCACATACATTTTTTTTTTTTAACCATTTGGATTGTTACAGGTGCAAAACAAACTCCGTCACAAAGAGGTTTTGAATGGGATCTCTCTCTATCCTGGCTGCTGCTATTAGAAAGCTCACACGACCGCTGTGAGGATGCCGATGTTCAGCTGCATATAGCAATGGTAGATTAGCACCAGATGCAGAGAGGCTGCCGGGAAACAAAATGTCCCGTCCAGCTTCTTGGGAAGTGTGACAACCTTTAAAAGAAACATGAGGCGAAAGCAAAGTGATGGAATGAGGGAAAAGGTTGTTTTTCGATGTGCCCCCCAAATGCAGGGTGAAGTTGAATGAGTGGTTTAACCCTATTTAACCCTTAAATACCCTTTAATATCCTTTTTATGTGCAGTAAGCATGAACAATGACGATGTGACAAAAAATGAACAAAAAAAACAAAAATTAAAAAGGGAGAAAGTGCAACTACAACACGTAAGGAAGTCCAAGGTGAATTGTTCAGCTTCTCAGGGTCTACTAACCACAGGACGAAATACAAAATGAAATACTGCAAACTTCAGAAAAAAATGAGGTGTTATGAGGAGTAGAAACAATACTGTCAAGACAGTCTATCATTCGAGTGTTCTGTTTCAATGTTATACTTCATAATAAAACAGCAAAATTACAACAATGTGATGCTATCGATGTGCACGGCAGAGGTTTAACTTTCACTCAAAAGTGGCACCGTCGAGCCAACCAAACATTCTGTCTAACATCTCAGATGTATCAACAGTGTTAGAAAGTTTCTGAAAATGCCCGCTAACAATACTGCACTCATTTTCGGATGGTTTTCACAGCCAAGAGGGTGACTTCACAGCTCAAACATGGACAGCAAAATTCATACAAAAATGTAAACAAAT
>CAESWR010002607.1:647305-658187 GCA_903171835.1 Mullus surmuletus | reverse complement strand
CCCCCCCCCCCCCCCCCCCCCCCCAACTATGAAAACCCAGCAAATCTCCATCTGCAGATGTCGCTTGTTCCGCACGGGCTTTGAAATTTGTCACAGGTATACTCCACCATGATCACATAGTCTGGTGGATACACACACACACACACACACACACAGTATTTAATCATCCCGATTCTCGTCTTCTGATCTTGCTGTTACCATGGCCACAGTTGGTAAAGGTGCGTGACTCTGTGTTCCTCCGTGCTCCTCGCAATCCACATTTGGAGTTTTGGAGCCTCGTACTGGAGCAGTCATGGCTTTCTGCGTCCTTTTGAAGACAGATTCATATTGGTATGATTCCCCCCGCCCCCCCTTGTCGTTTGTGGTCCGGCTTCGCATGGGAGTGGCTCTCATCGCAGCAGCCGGCGAGAATCGATTCACCAGGCTCACTGAAACTGGTGATTAGATCTGCCTAAACGCTCTGGCATATCGAAGAAGACAGGTGTAATTAATGTGGCCTTTAGACAAACCCCCCCCTCCGCCGCCCCAAGAGAGCAAAGCGGTAAAAACCCAATGCCGACCTTCTTGCTCCCTGGAATTGGGCTGTGATTTAATTTGTGAATACCAGCCTGCACGTATGGAACAATTCCAAACCCGCCCCCTAATATCTCACAATCCCAGAGACATCATCCTTAAGTAATTCTAATCAACTTAGCATTAGCCGCAGTGACGCCACCCACAACAAAGTCTAAATAAACCTTTCATGTCATGTCGGATGGCAGAGCTCTCCAAAAAAAAAAGTTGAGCCAAGGATTATTTTTAGTGCTGCAGACTCTCCGGTCTCGAGCGGGCACCGGTTTGCCAACAGCGATCTGTTCAAAAGCACCCGGGGGTTTTGTACCTGCTGGTTTGCCGGTGGGACCGGAGGGAGGGTTGGATATCCCACAGCTCAAACCGTGCCAGAGCTTCAAAGCAGAGAGATGCAGAACCGTAACAATCGCGCCGATCCTTTCATGCGTGGCGAGCCGCGCCGATTATCTCCGGCAAGACCACCGGCTGCGGGTTACCTTTGGTTAGTAAGCAGTAGATGTTTTTACAGCGGACCTTTACTGCGCTGATTTAATGTCCCTGTCTGGTTAATACTTGTTTCCCCGAGATAAGATGAGAGGAAATTGAAGGCGCACGGCCACTGCATCAGCGGCCGGTTCTCCGAGTCCCACATCTTGCCTCCGGGGCACACGGGGATGAATCACCGTCGGCCGAGTGGAGATTTACTGCGGGCTCTCGCCGGAGTGCCGTTAATTGAGTGCTCCGCGTCCGATCGCTCTTTGCTTCCGTGGATCTGAAACAAGGCCGGGATGAAAGGTATCCTTTAAATGAAATTGCATTTTCGGACTCAGTGTAGGTCAGCAGGTGCTCTTCCGCTAAATCTTGGGAAGGTATATAGGTATAAGATGTGTGAGCTGCTAAATGAGTGTGTGGATTTAAGTGGTGTTGTAGTACTTGATATCGATATTTTTAAGGCTCAGTCTCGTCTCAGAATCAAAGACATTTTTACTCGGTCCTGTCTCCGTCTCGGACTGGGCGAGACCAGGCCATCAGTGTGATAACAGTGAATAGAAGAATGCAGCTGCTACCTTCCCGGTCGGTGTCACACAGTCTTTGTGACACCCGGAGTGACACGCCCCCCTGTACAGAGTGGATGAAGACAACAGATCGAAACAAAACAGAGCCTTGATTGCTTGAAAATAAGTCAACATAGCTGGCAAAGCATCAAAATGCTCAAGAAAATGATTAAAAGATAACTTGCTGAAAAGAAATGCTCTTGTCTCGGTATCGATACGCTCTAGTCTCGATAATGTCTTGGTCGTGGTTGGCGCGGTCTTGCCTACAACACTAGATTTGAGAATGAAAACAAACCCGTCTCCGCGGCTTTGCTCGGCTTGGCCGAGGCGAGAGCGGCATAACAGCACGGTTGCTTGTTGGTCACTGGATGGTCTTTCCTGTTTGTTCTCCAGCCATGCGGGACCTGGAGCCATGCCTGCCTGGAGAGCGCTTGCACTGGTGCAACACTCTTCAGTTTGAGAGGTGAAGAGTCCTCACAGATGGTTTCGCAGATGGCGCCTGTCGACACCATTGTCTGAGTTAGAGCTAATTTGTCAATGCTTCACACGCCGGGGAAAAAAAAAAAAAAGAAAGAAAACACGACATCTCGAATAGCGTTTCCAGAATTAAAGTCCAATCTCTGCCCGACCAGTGACGGCGCTTCTCCCAGCATCTCTGATTATGATCGGACCGCCATAACGACGATACTAATGCTTTAAAGAGGGGACTGGTACAGAGTGAAGCTGGGGGTGGGAGTTGTAAATAATTAAGAAATGCTGAGTGATGGTTTCCTCCTGCAGTGGAGGCTTTCTTGGTGCAGTGCTTTACAATCGTTCCCAGGTCTTCGTATGTTGGCATCTCATCTCATCTCCTTCGGGGGATGGAGTTATGCCATACAACCGGGAGTGGGTGGCTGCCTCGTGTTTATGATCGCTCCCACCTTTTGCTTGTCCGGCGCATCAGCATGAGACAGCAGGAACATGGAAACATGATTTAACGTGGATCCCTCATGATGTGTGTGTGTGTCCTCAGCAAATCCTATGTGGGGAAGCTGAAAACGAGCAATGCTTTTGGAGGGAGGGGTGGTCTCTTCATGTTTGAGGTGGTGACTAACCATCCTCGCTCAGCTCCTTTAAATGTCAGAGAGCAAGGCACTAAAAAGTACGTCGCTCCCAATGAGAATGCTCATGTGAAGTGTGATTGGGTGAATAATTTAAAGCACTTTAATTGAGCAGACATTCTTCTTGGCGCTCCCACCGTTTTTTGGGTTTTTTTTTTTTTAAACGTCACCACTGAGCTTAATGTCTGGCTGTACCTCTTGATGACAGACAGCTTATGTGTGAATCACGCACTACTCATGTTTTTAGAACATTTTGGAAAGTGAAGGTCTACAGATGAGTCACATCCTATTGATGACGAGTCAGAGGTTGTATTTGCCACAGGAGTCTCCTTGTTTTCGTCGCCTGCCTCGTCTCAGAATTGAGTGCATCTGATCATTGAGCAGCGATGTTTCGCACAATTTTAACCTAATTATAGATTTAGATTTGAGAAACTCCACTCTTTCAGTTCTTTCCATATCTGCTCAAAACATATTCAGCTGTGTTTTTCAACAGGAAGCCTTCTTTTATTGCTTGCTTATTCATACTCAAAGGGGCTCCGCGGTGAGAAAGATGACTTTTGATTGGCTTGATATTATTTATAGCCATATAAAAAAGAACTTTTCCGCTCTTCCTCGTTCACGCGCGATGTTCCAGATCATCGCAGGACTCGAGCCGAGTCTCTAGCAGCAGCCAGGAGTCTCCATGGTCTCAGGATTTCAGACTGTGCTCTGTTTCATAATACATAAAACAATCTGAGATACAGCCAGGCCAGATGGTAGAGCAAGAAAATGAACCAACAAAAGTCTTAAAACTGCAAAAAAATTGTGCAGGGGGCCTTGAAGGGAGTCAGCGTCTGAATTCAAATTTTAGAGATAATGACATTCAGACATTATAGCAATTTTTATTTTTGCTGCATAGTTGCATATACACTTTATGGTGGTGTTCTTTTGATCCTAAATTCTCAGAAGGCTGAATGATAAGGCAGTATGAGGCCAGATATTGTGATGGTAAGTACTTTAGCTGCGCCTGCTCTCCATGACGTCGTGAAAAATTGCACATGGTCGCAAGGTTATTAAATCTATAACAGGAAACGGCCTAGTGTGTTACGCCTGCTGAAACATTAATGCAACCTGAAATTGTGTGTGGGAACACCAATTTTATTCAATCACCGGCCGTGCGGATATGCTTCGTTGACACAAACATAAAAATCAGGCGTCTGTTTAGCATCAGCACCGTGGAAAATGGTTCTGCGGAAAATGCTGATCCGAACCTGAAGGGACTCGGCTTTGAGGTTGGATGGATTGCTTTAAGGCGACGTTCCATTAAAAGTTGGAGCCCCAGGCATCAAGAATGGGGACCCGATGAAAGATAAATTAAAGTGAAGCCAATTGTGGGACTTCACATCGATCTCCAATTCTCATTAACCCATTTCATAAATGTCCTGCTTGGGCGACAGCAAGGGAATTCTTGCCCTGGAATACAGTTAAGTCCCAGTAAGTGTCATTATTTTCAATAAGTTTACAAATGGGACACATGGCAGGGCGTCGCTGGAAATCAATTAGTGGCACAGATGCTTTAAGTATGTAAAGAGTGTAGAAATTGGGTCAAGCATTTGAGGTAATTGCAACATGGCAGTTGATATTTTTCTTTGATAAATGGGCTGGACAATTCAATTATCAACATGGCCAATTGGCTTATTTCAGCTGACAAAGCAACTACTAGTCCCAGCATTGGCAATTTCGAGTCATATGAAGCTAATTGAGTGAAACCTGATCAGCCCGAGGAACAACCCCCCCCCCCCTTGTACGATATTGATGTATTAATATTGATGTATGGAAAAAATGGAGTGAGAAAAAGTTGTCAGCCATCACAAGGTGCTCTGATTCCCGTGTACTTTCTCAATCCATTATTCTGCATTAATGAGTCATACACCTGCTATTCGAAGGCCTCAAACATCAATCTGTGCGGGGCGAGACTTAAAAGCTAGTTACTCAAGCTGAGCATTCACTTTGAGTAACCAGGTCGAACGTATGGCTGTGGCTAAAAATGGCAGTGTAATGTCTTGTGTGTGTGTGTGTGAAGGGTTTGCTCTGGGAGTTGGGTCCGTGATTTCCATTGACCATCCTCACTAGCCTGGAGGAGAGGAGAGACAGGTTTCTAAATCGGGCCTCTCCACCTCCATGCGAAACTCTATACAGGAGAGATCTCGCCGCATGGATGACTTATGACGATGAGGAGGAGGATGAGCTCTCCGTCTGGTCCTCGCCGCCTTCACCCACCGTCACTCATGTATCAGGAGGGGTGGCGTTGTGTGTGTGTGTGTGTGGGTCCTCCTCGCACAGTTTCCCGGACATCGCCTGGCAGCCCGCCACGTCTGAAAACTCCAACGTCGAGGAGGCTTAATGACGTTTTGGAAAGAAAAAATCACTGGAGGATATCTGCTGCTCTCCGGAGAGGAACCCACCACCTGAATGAGTCATTTTATATGAGTGAGACGACTGCAAGACGGAGATGGCGCAGATTAATTGCATTCGTGAGCTCGGACAGCACGGAAAATGGGGGTCCGATGCGGGTGACGTCATTGCTGCAGATAACAAGTGACATTTCGGGAGAGACGGCCCCTTATAATTGGCATGGGGAACATTTTGAACACGTACAATTCAATGATTTTTTTTTCCCAAATCATCATGGCAGTCAAAAATATGTGTGTAATTAATTGGATATCCTGAATTCTAATGGGATTCTCACCTCAAAAATCCACTTCTTTGATGCATCTTTACAGTGCAGCCGGCGATCACCCACCTGAGTCCTCTCCCTTCATTTCAGTTTCTTTCCTCGTTCGTTTCGCATTAAAAAAAAAAGTAGTTTAATTCGTTTTGGCCGGTGAGATCGGCCATGCTTGAGTGACTTTGTGAGACGCGCCGCACATGCAGAGTAACGGCCCAAACCCGTCAAGCTGCCGCTGCTGCCGCTCCTCTGAGGCGGAATGAGACGAGCGCTCCCCGCAGACGGCCTCGCCACCGTTGGCCAGATGCAGCGTCGGAGGAGAAAAAGCCCACACCCAGAGTGTCTATTGATAGCACGGCGAATATGTTGTCATTCTGTGAATCCCACAGGCGGCAAACGGCAACAGATTATAGCTCAAAAGGTATGAGACGGCATAATGCCGAGGGATGAGCGACGCTGGCGCACCCATCCCATCTTTTTTTTCTTGCTCTTTTATCTTTGCAGCCTTCGACGGCAACCCCGCTGCCTTGGAGGGGTTGCATGCAAAAAGTTGATGATGGCAGAAACCTATTGATTTCCATTTTAGTGCATTCATTATGCATTCCTGATCTGTGGTACCTGCTCCCCCTCCCCGTCCTGCACCGGCACAGCTCTCCACATGTAATGCTCCAGAGGCTTTTAGTTCCTCTCAATGTTGCCCCCAGGATATACAGCGCTGTGTGCCAGTGTATTGTGTGGCTATGACTAGAAGCAGCTTTGTGTCAGTTGTACGGGACACACACACATACACACACACACTCAAAAGCACACGCACCAGTCTCTTGACATCTTTGTACCATCTTTTCGGTGTCAGTCTGAGATTAAGCTGTCAGTGCATCATGTCGATAAGGAGAAAAGAATCATTTGGCATCTCACTGTTCCCCCCTCCTGTGGCTATTTTTCCCCACTTTTGAGATGATGCAACAGTTTTTTAGACTCTTCACCGGCGACTATCGGCGGCACTCCAAGGGACAGAAATGGAGAAATGTACGCTGATGATTTGCATCTGACTACCCGAAGCCAGCGAGTTTCAACACGTACCCTCTCATGTGAAGCTCCCTCTGAGGCCAAAGCTTGCCGTGGGATCTCCTGATGAACCTCCTGCCAGTATCATAAAGCCAGACCAGTGTCCCAGGAGGCTTTGCCCCCCCCCCCATGCCTCACACCAACACATCACCAACAACAATTACAAAGACGAAAACACGGGTTGCCCCGCCCCCTCCTCTTGTGATGAATTATAATTACGCCACTGCAGCTATATGGAACCATCTGTTTCTTTATGTACGGGGGGGGCACTGCAACAAATTCATTAGTTTCATTTGCAACCATCAATGTAACACATTCCTACTTTTTACAACCGACCAGGGCCGCCCACCTCTCCATCTTTTAAGGTTGTAAAAGCTCTGTTTTACTAGAACACACACACATAAACTCCCAAGCACGACATGCTTGGGAGTTTATGTGTGTATTTATGTGCATATTTAAAAATTGTCCTCAGCATGGAAATATAGACACTGATAAACAAAAAAAAGTCTTGGCAAGACGCGATGGGACTGACTGGGTTGTGTTCGTGGCACCAGGAAATGTGCTTACATTGCACCAGGTAGCTGATTTTTTGTTGCTATTTTAGGCCTGTTATGTAAATGTATTGGAAGCGATTATTCTCTGGAAAACAGCATTGATTCGTGTTGATGCAACTGCTTTTTTTCCACTTTTTTTTTCAGATCTGCCAACGAGGTTGTAGATGCTTTCAGTAGTGGATGTTTCTCTGGCTCTGTTCGCAGCATTATTAAAACACTACCGTTCTAATTGAATGAAACTTGGTGCAGGGGCAACGCATCTAATTTTGAGCTGAATCACAGGCCAGATGCACACATTATTCTATTCTCAGAGAGGTGCACACAGACAAATTTGGTCATACATGCTTTGATCCATCCATAAATCCATAATGATTATACACGATCATACATATACTCTATCCAAGTGCCCAATAAATACATCAGGCCACAATATTCACATGGCAGGCTAAAAGAACACACTTAGGTTGTAATGGATATCACCCACAATTAATCACCAAAAATCAATAATTGCTAACAGCGGGGTTGAAAAGTATCTCTCAGCTGAATCCTTGTCTCACTCAGGATGGTCCAAGCTGCGGTCATCACTATGGCAACCACTATCTCCAATTGAACCCACAGCTGATTCAGACCAGCTCATTAGACTGCTGAGACAAATGTGGTTTTCAGCACATGACTGACATTTGTATCAGTCAATTCAATCAGTGACTGCTTTGTCCAGTCATTTCATATGCATGTCACTGAAGCCATAGAGGCGTCGCTACACATAATCGTTAAGTCGGGAAATATCGCCTGACCCTTGGCAGAGGTCCGCGCTCCCCGGGTGCACTTCTAGTTTTTTGCTTTGTGTCAGTCGTGAGCGCGAGGTCGCCATTTAGCCTCTTTCAATTTAGCCCTTCATTACACTGCGGCAATTAAGTGTATCTGGTGAGTTGCCATTTAGAGGTCAGCATTGTCCGGCCTCACACATTTGGAACAAATGTGCTGTCCGATGACTGAGCAGCACGTGGTGGTAGTTAAGCTACTGCTGTGTAAGCAGCAAGATAAGGACGGAGAAGAGCGAAAGCAGTGGATGTGGGGTTCAAATGAGATCTAATCAGGGATGATTGCTCCCTGTTGCTTGTTTGAAACCAACCATCATCCCCCGCATTTTCATCTTCCGTGACTTTTCGCTGCATTCACTTGTCTCGCTATTGTACTTTCAGATTGTGATCGCGCTGCCATGACGGACACGGTGATGAGCAGCAGCTCGGATCGCTGGGTGTCCAACGACAGGCAGAGAAGCATGCACGGGAGGTAAGCGCGGTTATCGGAAGCACTCTGTCGTGTCATCCCGGCTACATGGCTGCACCAACACTAAACGCTAATCCTTTGTTTCACCTGCTCCCCTCTGATGTGCGATCTGCGACACAGCGATAAAGAGCAGTAAGTAGATAAACTCCCACTCAGTCCCTCTCATCTCTCCCTGCACTGTGTAGACGTGAAGAAAGCCATCCATGTGTACACAGTATTAGTGCACGTTCATTCATAAATACGAGAACATACGTGGCACAATCTGTATTTGCATATTCTCTGTCTCTGTTTGCTCCACACCTTGCATGCTTTATCATCAACTGGAGGATTTGTTTGGCTTACAGAGAAAACTGGACCATGCAGCCGGGCCCTGGTGCGAATCCAGACCTGACAGATGAAGAGAAAGAGATAATAAATGGCGTGATTGCCCGCGCCGAGAAAATGGAGGCCATGGAGCAGGAGAGGATCGGGTGAGGCGCTCGGAAACATTATGTCTTTCTCACCCGCATTGTTTATATGAAAATAACCTCGGACTAATGAGTTGCATACATTGGGCTAATTAACAGTGACATTTTAAGAAAAAGTGTCATCCTGTGCTGCTGCAGGCGCTTGATAAACCGGCTGGATGACATGAAGAAGACTGTGTGCGGGGATGGACTGTCCCGCTGTGTGCTGTGTGGGGAGCAGCTGGGCACACCCGGGGTCAGCTCAGTGGTGTGTGAGGACTGCAAAAAGGTGGGTAATGAATCAGCCAATTATTAGACGGCAAAATGCGACTCAGTCATCTGTGCAATTGACTGAAAAATCGAAAAAACACAATAGGTCATGCTTTGCCAGCTGTATTTTGTAGCGGCGGTGTAAATGGCAAGCGACCGTAAATCTTTATCCCCCTTTTTGTCTAGAACATGTGTACCAAGTGCGGTACGCAGTGTGGCAGCCGGCCACGTGCCGTCTGGCTCTGCAAGATCTGCAGGGAACAGCGAGAGGTAAGAGCTTTGCACCAGTGAATAAATAAAAAGAATTGACCCTCTGCCGGCGGGGGGGCAGGGAACTCACCGCACATGATTTGTTTTGCTTCCCTCAGGTGTGGAAGCGGTCCGGCGCCTGGTTCTTTAAAGGTTTTCCCAAACATTTCCTCCCTGCCCCCATGCCGTTATCTAAAGCAAAGGAGACAGGCGCCCAGGATGCTGCTGAGCCTAAAGGACCGAAAGCCGCGCAGCCCAGGGAGGCAGCAGGCCAGCCGCAACCAGCAGGTGGGCGCGGTTAAATTAGTCCCTGCAGAACAGTCTTTTTTCAGTCATTATTTATTTTTTACTTTGGGGAAGGTTTGCAGCTCGTTATCGCCAGGTTTTTTTTAAAGGCACAATTTATCACACCTGGTTCCACAGCGGCGCCCGAGGCGTTCTGCCTTGTAATACTGCTTTGTACCTCCGGAGATGATAGTGAGTCACGGTGCGGCCATGAAGAAGTGGCTTGACTCGAAATCAAGTGGTAAATTGAGAGCTTTGCCCTCTGGTGAATGCTGATGAAGTTATAATTTTCAGATTTCTAACAATAGCAGTGGACACGTCAACCTTTGCTCTAAAACGCTGCAATCTGAAATACGAGGCGCTAGCTTTCCCTCGTCTCCTAAAAATGACTTACCTTCAACTGTCCCCTTGTATTTTTGGCGCTGTTGGTGTGCGCTCTGTTTTTCTCCAATCACTTAAAAACGTTATTGATCAAAATTCAATGGTCTGTGAAACCGATTTGTTTTGCCATTTCCCAGAGTAACATCTGGCTGAGAACACCTTGCTGGATGTCCTCATTGCAGTTCAGTCATTTACAAAAATGGGAAGATGCACTTTTTTGTTCAGCATTATCAATTTTCCATCAACTCATATTTGTTATTACAACACCTGCCGAGCGATCGGTAGCACCTGCACACTCCGAGCTGTGCTAAACACCGAGGGGAACTCGCTACCACGCCGTCGTGGATCCAGATGTTGTGATGACAAATTAGCGGACTGTCAGAAACCAGAGCTGCTCAAATCATCAGCTCAGAAGGTAGAATTTCTCAAGACTTTTATTTTGCTACCCACCTGCATTTTATGGACAATCTCTTCATGGAATTATGAATTTCTCCATAGAAATTTGCTTAAATTTCTTTCATTATTACTTCAAACCCTTTCTCAAAGTGTCGCCCCCTCAGTCTCATTAGCTCAGCATCTGCAGCTACACGCGTCTTCGTGCAGCCTCGCCCCTCATTGCTCTTCTCCCAACCATCAAACCTTTTATATGCTCCCCAAATTTGGCAGTACCACCCACTGCTGAAATAGAGGAGGGGGATAAAAAGCCCAATTAAGCTGTCGGAAGGTGCCTGCTGAGAGGTTGGGATGTGTCTCCAGGTGGTGCTGGCATGACGGGTCACGTTGCATCACTGCCACCTTTGCAGTGCATTATTAGTTTATTCATTCTTTAAGATCCCAATTAAGTGCAGATTTACTGCAGCTATTCTTCTTGTGGTCAGTAAAATTATACATATAAAGAAAATACAAGCAAATAAAAAAATATTGGAATAGA
>CAESWR010002607.1:597880-635224 GCA_903171835.1 Mullus surmuletus | reverse complement strand
TTTAGTTAAGGGCTTCTCTCTTTGCCAGTTTTTGCTCCTTTCCTGAAACAAAAGGATGAATTGGTCTTATGATGTGCATAATATGCTATGCTATCCAAAAAAAGGACCACAGACTAAAACAAAAATGAATGAATGAAGACCAACTTTGTCCATATACAAGGACACCTAACAAGATGACAAAGAGGTAAAAAAGTGTATTTTATGGCTGATTAACTCATTGGCTGTGAACATTCAGATTTGAATTGACGTCTATAGACGACAATGACAGCCAACGAGTTAAGCACATGGGTCAAAACCAACCAGAGATAGTAACAGAAAGCTAACACAGGAGGGAGGTTGGTTGAAATAAAACCCTTATTCTGGGTGGGGAATTCTGACACACACTGAATAACATGAAACAACCAAACATCTTTGGGACATCAATCAACATGCAGTGACCAGTGTTGACCTTGCAATAATAGGAAAGTAATTCTGGAAAGTGCTGAATATTTTTAGACCGTCACTTCAACCGTCACTTCAAAAAGCTGAAATTTCAAAGAATTGTGTCCCTCCACATTTTGAATCTTAAAGTGCAGGTCTTTGAAGCTGGCAGCCTTTTGATTCTGAAACCAAGTAAGTGATCTCTGCCTCAATGCAAAGTTTGTCACGTGACGGAATTCAAATTGTGCACTTTGCACATGCAGGGATGTTCGAGAGCGCTGACCGATGCTGCCGCGAGCACGACCACTGCCTGCGGATCATCCCGGCCTTTACCATCAATTACGGCGTCTTCAACCCGAACCTCTTCACTGTCTCCCACTGTGACTGTGACCAGAGGTTAGTTTGAGAGCGAGCCCCCCGGGCGCCCAATACCTCGCCTGGATTCCAAGTTTAAGTATCGCCTCTGGGGAAAATTTCTGCTACCACTTAGCCCCGAGTAAGGGTGGACCTCCTTGGCATGTCTCTTACTCCCTCTCACTCCTATCACTATGACGATAAAGAGATTTAAGAGCAAAGGATGTTAAATACATCACAGCAATTAGACTCATGGGAAAAAAAAGGTGTTTGTAGCCAAGAGTGAACATGTCGCCTTATTATTTTTTGTAATTTTGTGGGAGAGGGCATTCCATTCCATTCATTTGCATGTTACATCTATTTGATGTGCCACGTAATGACATACATCTGTTTGGACCATTCCTGGGTCATGCATACCATTCATTCTGATTTCGCTTGATCACGTCTCGATGATTTCTGGGCCCTCGCCAGGTTCCGTCAGTGCCTCCTCGGCGTGAACGACACGATTTCCAGCATGGTCGGCTACAGCTTCTTCAACATCCTGCGGGTCCCCTGCTTTGAGCTCAAACGACAAAGGCGCTGCACTAAGATGTACTGGTGGGGAATGTGAGTGCTGCTCTGATACCGTCTCTATCGCAAATTACCGCCTGTGAAGAATGCGAGGAACCGCAGCGCCATAAAACAAGAAACCTGCGGAGTGGAAAGTGCATACGGGCAGCAGATGTATCTCTGCGCTTCAAATGCAATCTGTCGTGTAATAACATGCCTGCCACTCTTCCAAACCCCCGAATTAATCAAGAGAAGGGCACCATGCCACTACTCCCCTCTGTGAATGCAATATTTGTTTTGTACACTAACTAATGATAAATTAATAATACTTAATGTTTCATAGGGAAACACCAAGTATTATTAAGATTTAGCCTCTGGAGGATCTCAAATCGATTGAACACAAAAGATATAATTGATGTTTACGGTGTCTGCACTGACAAAACTCCACCATAATGACTATAATTTTAGGCCTGTCTTATTGAGGGACTCATGAATTTCCACCATGGGACTGTAATTAACTGTCAAGGTGGAAAATACATGGTTTTGAATGCAGAAGCTATTCAAATCTTTCATAAACATGCAAGAAAACAGAAACAAAAAAACTTGTGAGTGTGTTAACATCCTTTCTACTTGTTATAGGTGCAAAGTAGCCAAAAGGGCTCCATACGCTGTCTTCCAAAGCCCCCTTTCTTTCAACACCTCTCATACCGACAGCAACGGTACAGCCAGCAGCGATAGGCAGCATGCGACAGAAAACCCTGCAGGCGGCGAGCAAGGATGTGGTCACAGGGAGCCACCCAGAGGAGACACCTTCTACCGACCGAGGACAAAGGGGAGAGGGTGCAAACGGCGTAAAAAACAACCCGTACAAGCACAATCGCAAATGCCTCCAACATCACGGGCTCACACCACCGCTCCCGTGATGAACGTGGATCTTACGAGTGCTCCCCAGAGCAGCAAAAATAAGAAAAGGTTTGGAGCGAAGAAGAAATCCAAAATACTCGCAAACTTTTATCTGCAAATGACGTCCTCGAGCAGCCCACCCTTAACCCAAACAACGGTGTCTCTACAGTCAACAACAGGCACAGCGGTGATAAAAAGACACAAAAAACCTCCAAAGCCAAGTCAGTGTTGTGGATCGAGGATGGAGGCAAACGGTGGCACCTTCCGAGATCGCTGTAAAAGTTGTCGGCAACAAAGCGCAACTGTTTCGCCCGTTGCAACCACAAATAGACTGTCAGTCAACGGGGAAACCACTTGGACAACCGAATCACCCAAACAAGACTCCTTGACGAGACGTCGGATTGCCTCTGCAGGATCCACCGTTGCAAAACCTAACAAGTCAGTTCATAAAGGTGTCAAGCCACAAAAGAGGAGGGATTCCCATCTACTGCAGAATAACGCGAGCGTGGAAACTTGGAGCAGTCCTGCAGAGAGACGTCTGATGGAGGCTAAAGCATTACACAATATGACAGGTGAGAGCATGCAGACGGACTCTTCTGCAGAGCTTCCATTGGGAAATCAGGAAGAGCTACAAGTCAATAATCAATGAGGAGCATGAAAGCTAGAACCCTCGATGTATAAGTGTAAGATGAGAGCTTACAGTCCAACAAACAGCTATTAGAAATGATAATTCTGCATTTCATGGAGCCGTTACATTGACTAGTTAATAAGAGAATAAACACTAAATTCAGAGTGAACTCAGGAAAGGTCAAATGTTTTGATTTAACATACCGCAAAGCACAATTTTATTTACTGAATTGACAGAATATTGTTATATGTAAGTAGAAATGTGTAAGAGCAAAGGTAAAAAGAGGTGAAGGGAAAAAGGACCAAACATTCCAGAGGGATTAACACCTAAAATGTGGCCTGCAGCTTTATTATTATACTGAGGTGGTCTGATGCCCCCTACAGGTGGGAGAGTGAGCTTCTTTATTTCCTCACTTATTAGCCTAGGCTGCAGTTAACTGGAAGATCCAGGAGGTTAACAACTTTTGTTCAGCATAACAACATTAGGTTAATGGGCCTCTAAGCATCTTTGTCAGAGATATATGGGTAAAGATATGTGCAATCGTGTCCTGTGTTTTTCCTCCTGCAGACGAGCCGCTCCTGTGTAAAAGCCTGAAACATCTGGACGAGTGCAAATACAGGATCGCTCCTCTGGAGAAGAAGTACAATCTACAGAACACGGAGACAAAGACCTCGTACCACTGTGGCTGCACCAGCAGGTAACAGAACGGTTGTACTTAACCTGTGTTTTTGTAATCATTTGGAACATTTGGGAGCTCCTTAATTTTTTATCAAAATGTCAGACAGGGTTCAGAGTAAAACCAGGACCCACAGGGACTGACGTTATGCATTAAAAGGTAGCAGTCAGATCGTTAAAAGTTCAACTTTGGGCATTTCTCGCCATATTATTCTCACCCTTGAATCAGCTTTACAAGCCTTACGTGGCCTTTGAACTGACACACACAAAAAAGCTATTACCCGAATAATCCATTATGAGAGTTTTGCATTCCAGAGCCAATTCCAGGTCGCAGCTTGAGCACAGATGAAGTAACCAAGGCAACCTATGTGAGGAAAAAATTTGAAGTCATGCAGATGGTTCGAATGAAACAACAGAGGTTTTGTTTGTTGTTGAAAGAACAACTGAAAACTCCCCAATTTGATGAGGAGCCCCCTGGAAGGCCCTTTAAGGACCCCTGGTTGTTCCCGAGACCTCAATTGAAACAACCCCCGACTGAGAGGAGAGCGAGGACTTTGACCTGTCATAGCGGGAACGATGCGGCCCAAAGAAATAACTGGACCCATTCCACCTTCTTTTATTTATCACTATCTGGACTTTGAGAACAAATGGAACAGAGCCGTTGTTAATGTTACTGATGTAATTGGTACTTTTCTTGTTATGTGTAAAACTTTCTGAGGGTCATACTTAGAGTGATCGAGGTTCTACATTACGGCCTCCGTCTGAAAGTATCTTACGATTCTTTTACAACACTGACAGACTCCATTAGTTAATCCATGCAAAGGCTTTTCTTTCTCATCGTTATTATTATTCCTAATGACAAATGATCAAAGCTGTCTCCTTCATTGTCCATACTCCTGTCTTCATTTATTTGTTTATTTATTCATCAATTTATTTTCGCTTTCCATGTTTCCATTTGTAAGGTTGTAAATGACTCCTGCTTGTCTGTGTGTCAATTTTACAGCTTGGCTGCTCAGATTGAAAGCTTCGGGGGAGCCAGTGTTCTCCCCGCTCTCCTGATGGATTTTGTGTCTCAATACTGCTTCAAACTGCCAGAGGAGAAAAAATGCCGGCGCAGAAAAAGGTTTTATGCTCTGATACGCTTATTCACGTTAATCTCAGACAACTTTCGGGTTGCAGCAGCAGCAGCAGCAGCAGCAGCAGCAGCACTGTCAAATGTGTGAACTCAATTTGCCTTTATCACAGATTATTGGGTTCTGTTGGTTACTAATTCTTTTTCCAAAATGTTTTATTTCTCCAGCTGTTCCGGAGTCTTCGCTAAAGCCTCTGACCTACTTGAAGCACTTAAGAAGATAGAGGAGAAAAACACTGCTGGAGTGCGAAATTCAGGCAATGAGAGAAAAAGGGGGAATCCTGTCCGCCTTTATAAGCGCTGCCTAAGGCTGCAAAAAGACGCTGATATTGTGGCGCAGCTCACATGATTATACACTAGGCTGCGACGTACGACAACAATGAATTTTCAAAGCTTTACATTTCATGCCGCATTTTCCACGTCTCAGATGGTGTAAATGGGAGTGTGTTTGAAATATTCATGAATCGAAACCCTTGAATGTAGTTACGTTTTTTTTGTAATCATGCCATGGATGTGAATTTAATATATTTATGAAGTACTGCGGTGCACGTCTGTTGCATTAAAATTGATATCAAGTCATGCGTTATGTTTGTGCAAATCATCACAAGTGTGACGCCTTTGACAGAGAAGAAATGTAGAAGGTGGACAGTGACTTATCTCTATTACAACTATTGTGTAGTGTACGTTTCTTAATGCGTTTAATTTTTTCTCAATATTGAAAAAAGGGGAAATACATGAAAAATTCAACAGCAGTTTTCCTTTCTTTTTCTTTTTTTTTTCATTGTTGTACTTGTATTCTAAGGCATGCATTTCTGAAATGTAACAGATGGGAATCAGCCACATTGGTTGTTTATTACAAAATAAATGCAGATATTGTTTTTCATACATATATATCATACATATTGTTATTATTGTTATTATTATTGTAATTATCATTATTATTATTATATTATTATAATCATTTGAGTAAGATAAATAATCAATGATGATAATATGCAACATACAGATGAGGTGTGTTTTGAAATGCAAATTCTCCATAAAGTAAGACCATGATTTTAATTAATAAAAACTAAATTCGAGGCCCTTCAATCACCATATATCCGTATTATGTTCCGTCCACGCACCATTAATTGCTCCTCCTGACGGCCACCAAAATCCACTCATGAATTTTTGACAGCTTTTATCCTGCGGCCGCGGTGCATGCTGGGAGCGGCTCGCTGGCCTTGGAAACATGGCGTCGCACTGACAGCTGGGACTCTCATTATCCTCTCCAGCCGAACTGACACAGCAGCCGGTGGGCCCCCCCCCCCTGCCCCCCCCGCAGCCGCGCTCAGGTCCACGGGGCCGCCGTGAAACCGCCTCGTCCGTTACGCCGGAAGTGTCTCTCTCCCCCTCTCTCTGTCGGTCTCGCGGGCGCGGTAACGGCGCTCAGCGCGAGCGTCACGCCCACTCTGCTCGGTAACGACGCCGCCACGGCGAGCCTTTTTTTTTTAGCTCCGCGGCTAGCAAGCACCCGCGTTAGCACGACGGGGGGCAGCCATGCTTTAGGTGGAGGAGGAGGTGGAGGAGGAGGAGCCGCTGTCACCGCTGTCCGTTAGCCGCGCAGCTAGGCTCCGTGTAACGCCGCCGACCTCAGATCAGCGCATCGGTAACGGCACTTTGTTGTGTTGTAGCAGCAGCAGCAGCAGCGGAGGCGCTAGCTAGCCTTAGCTCGGGGCGTTACTGTGGTGTGTTTTTTGTTTTTGTTTTTCCCTCTGTGACTGATTTTTTTTAATGTGCGACCCCTTTGGCATCGCCGCCGGAGGAGAGAGCGATGGGCTCCGGGGCGGTGGATTCGTCCCAGTGGCTTTCGGTGAAGGAGGAGACCATTTTCCTCCACGACGGACTCATTCGGGTCACAGATCTGGCCGAGCTGCCCAGTGAGATCGGAGTGTCGGAGCAGGGGGACACGGAGCAGGAGGTGGGTGGCTTTATGTCTTGCGTCTCAGACCTTGGTGCTCACTGTGTGTGTGTTTTTATTTTATTTTATTTTATTTTGAATGTACTTTCACCGTCAGAGCCGCAACACACCCTTGATAAGGATAGCGCTAACGCTCGCAAGTTTCCCTGCCCTGCTTGTTATTGACCCGCTGTCAAGAGAACCACGGCGGGTGTCGTCCTTCCTGCGGGGCCCTTTCAAAATAAGAGCCGCGCGAGTCTGAAGTCCTGAAGCTAAAGGTGGTTAGGTGTGTCACGTCTTTTGGAAAGTGCAGGTGGAAAGATACTTCCCACAGGTACTTAGTTTCTCACTTAGTAGAGAGTTCCGCTATGCAATGAGAGATGTAATAGTCGCCACAGTTAATTTGATATTTGCTCTAGTAGGGGGTTGTTATTATAGTATTATCATACCCCAAGAATAGGTCACAGCCTGTACTTACTTTTTGTTTGCTTCTGCTTTTAAGAGTCTGTTTTTACACAAGCCTGAACTTCCACTTTTTACCACTTCTGCATGTTGACATAAATTAAATACTAGGTATCTTCTATTGTAGTCAGAATTGAGTGTTGCATACCTGGTATTTGAAATCATAAAGAAGATGATTTTGCACCCGTGTTTGGCTTTATGTGCTTTTCAAAATACACACGGCCACATCTATGCCTGTGTGGTTGTTAGTCCTTATTTGTTTGATATGGAAATCTAACATGGCACATTTACATTGCTATTGCCTGCTTTTTTCCCCCAATAACTTAAACACACATTCATTACATCCAATTAAATAATTGCGTCTTCAATACTCAGGTATCAAGCTCTGACTTTCTGGAAAACAGCGGTTTTACAATTATTTGTGTCTGATGCACCCCAAATATAGCATTCTCTTGTTAGGTCTTTTATTTTGAAGGCATGGTCTGTCAAGTGTCTGTGCTCTTAGATAAGGAGGCTTTACATGATGCTGATAGTAACCTGAGTCTAACCATGTATATTTACATTCTCCATATATTGTTTTGTCCAGTGAGCAGCAATCTACAGTCAGTAGAGAGTATTTTCCACAGAGACTCCACCACAGAAGCACAAGTCGGTGTCGTCAGACTAATGTGTGGCTGGTTGTGGTGATGATGATGCATGTTAACAGTGACTGACCAAGATGGCAAACCTTTTAGAGGAGCAATGCCTCATATCGGTCTTTGTTTGCATTCATTGTTATCTAGCTGCTGACAAGGCCGTGTCATTAGGGCAGGCATCGTTGTTATGTGCAGTTCAGGTCTTGTCTCCTTGTTACTTCATGGACTTTATTGGACAGAAGACTCAAAGCAACACTTTGTTTTCATGAAAACAACACTGCTTTCACCCAGCTTCAGATGTTCAAATGTCTGCTCCAAATATTTGATTTATTTTGATGCTTTTACAGATGATTCTTCGTCACTGCTGCTGTGCCTCCTGTGTCAGGCACATTAATCTGGATTTGTTTTAGAATAGATGAGCAGTCAATATTCATACTGAGGAAAGTTTTTACACTGGCATCATGCTGGGGGTGTTGACAGGCCTTTGTGCCCATCACCGCCTGCTTAATTTAATTTTTTAACAATACAGTGTGGTGCTCTCCGGTACACTTATTCAATGTTTCATTTTCCAACAGTGTATTCCTTGACAGTGCCTAATTGATTAGTGCTTGTATGAGTGTGTCATAACCAGCAATCTTTTATGTTACTCATGCAAGAAATATTGGAGACATCACAGCAGTAGGCATCTCCTTACGTAGACACTAGCAGCCATCTACACATATGTCTTTCATTTTGGCTGGTACAAACACATCTGTTCTTCCAGCAGCTCTGACAGATGGACAAGCCACTGGTTTATTAATGAACGTGAAAATGCAGGTTTAAGTTTGACGACTCGGCTTTCGTCATCTCGATGGCGCTCCGTAGCAGACGCGTAGTGGACGACGCAACCTCTCAACTTCTTGTTCTGCTGTCATATAATGTGCAGCGAGGTGGCGAAAGTGACCGTGAATTCACCAACAGCTGGACTTTTCACTCTGAGAAATGTCTGGAATGTTGATAAAGGCACCACACTGTTATGACTGGTTTACTTGTATGCTATACGTCCTTTAAAAGAAAGGCAACATAATATTGGACATTTAGGAAAGTAATTTCATCTTATTTACTTTAAATGATAGTTTAAATGTCGTATCGAATAGAAAGTAATGTTACCTCGTGCTGAGGTCAATGTCCCCTTGATGATTTTACTCAGCAAAAAATGGAAACATGCATATAGGTGAGAACGATCAGGTTGGCATTTTAATTACAGCTTTTTAAGTATGGGAACGCCTGGATGGCTATAGAGAGACTTCTACAAGACAAAATAGAGTATTTAAAAAGCAAAGCGGCAGTAGAAATAGCGTATTCCCTGTGCCAACCTCCCATGTGTTTTGGCTCGTAGTGCCTCTTCAAAACAGACACTCTTGCATCATTTGTCGTCAGACCTGGCTACGTCTCCCTCAGCTCAGGTTATATTGTGATTCTCTGCCGCTCTGTGTCCAGCTTCAAGACAGACCGGGTTGTTGGGTGCTGTGTTTCGTGGGTGTTTGTGATGCTGACTATTTTTAACCGCTTGCAGCAGTGTTTTTCAGAGCAAGGTGGAGGAGCCCAGCATCCAGTTAAGGAGTGTTACTGTAACATTAGTAGAGTTACTGAAATTTAATCAATACAAATTGTGCCTGCTAAATGGTATAATAGATTTTTTCCCAGTCCATGATTCATGGGCCACAGAGTGTAATCAATATCTGAAATGCTGCCTAAGTGCACATGAAGCACATTGTTTCACTTCTGATAAGCTCAATGTGCTTTGCTATCTCTGGGCATCACTTCACAGCCCAGAGAACTGTGGCTGTGGCATGGATGCTGTGGTTTCTTTCGTATTCAGACTGATTCTTTCTGTGTGAATGCCTCTTGGAATAGATGTGAAAATGTAACTTCCAACCACCAAGTTATCCTCATTGTCTGCCATGCCGCAGTTTTGGAATCTTCATTGTTGTTGATGTTAACTGTGTTTTCTTTTCTCACACCTCTTGCCCTCCGCCACTGTCCTTCACTCCAGATTCTAACATTTGAGACGAAGAATCCAGTGGAGCTCGCCGAGCGCCTGCGTGCCGTCTGTGGTAATCAGAGTAACGCCTATGCACGCCTGCTGGAGTACCGACTCAATGCTCTGCGTGGCCTGTGGGGGGCGCAGCGGCAGCTGGCCCTGGAGGAGCAGCAGGAGCGAGAGGGGACTGGAGGGGCTGATGAGGAGACCTTGGCCTTGCTCAAAAGGCAAGGTCTGCTCCAGCAACCCGAGCAGGCTCCCTTCACCTCCCGTGTCGGCCTGCTGCTGGTCTTCCCCCTTTTACAGTCCCAGACTCGCAGTGACCCGGCGCTCTGTGGTGTCACAGCAGAGGTTCTGCTAGCCTGCCTCCGGGACTGTCAGCCGCTCAGCCTCAGCAAAGAGCCTGCCGACTGTCTGAATGGCCTGGAGGGGCTGCTCTGTTCCTGGCTGGAAGATGGTGCTCAGGAGTCGGGCCAAACGCAGGGGCAAGCTCCCATGCAGATTCTCCACACGCCCAGGCAAAGGGAAAACGCTGCCGCTGCTCTCGTGGCACTCGCCTGCGCCAGGTGAGGCCATACACCCCTCACACAAATGGCGTAGTACTGTAGGAGAATGCCACTGTGAAAGAACCTCGTTCTAGCTTCGCCATCCCACCAACAAACCCATTCTCAGCACGATTGTTTAGTTTTTCCTCGAGGTTAATTCCACTGACCGCCTATTCAACTAAAAAAAAGATTCTAAATGGTTGGACGCAAACATATTGTTGATTAATGAATGACAAACATTCAGTGAGAAATAAAATCTGTTGAAATAGCACTTGTAGGGGAATATCAGTGAACAGATTTTATCACTAGTGAGTTACTTCATTGCTAATACTACTTTACAACTGAGCTATTTTTAGAAGCCAAAGCTAAAAGGAGCACAAAGCTGACTAGAACAGTCCAGTTGTCTCGCTGTATTTCTCTGTGCCCGTGTTACATCAATGGTGAAAGTATAATGGATCCAGTCTGCCTCTCGCAGCATGCATATTTGCACTCAGACAAAGGAGTAGCGGAAGGTTTGGGTTTTTGATATTTGAATATACTCTTAAATTTTGGAGCAAAAGCACACCATGCCCGGGCTCATCTATCAACACAATGATGTGACCTCGAACCAGCATCAACAACACAGACCCATTGTCGTCTGAGCTGTGTTCTGTTTGCATAAGCTCCAGTTGTTATGCTAAAGTTCGTGGTACCCGTGTCACATTAACATTGTGGTATTTACAGACGGTGCTTGTAGCGTTTCAGTTCAAAAACACCTCCAGACCGCCAATGCAGAGATACAACTGAAACAGTGGCGATTCATCTCACCAGAGCAAAAGAATGAATTTGTGGGGGGTTTTTTACCACGCATTTCAGTTTGACTTGTGGCTTCTGCTGGTGACATCTGATCTTGACTTGTCAAAACCAGAACTCTCCACGCTTTGTTGAGCCTCTGTAGGGGTTGAGGGGCTCTTTGTTTGCGAGGAACCATCCAGCCCTGGTGCCTTTTCACAGAGCGTGGAAGCTAATTAAAGAGCGATTGGGTTTACTCTCCCTCTCCTCTGATGGGGTGGGATGGTAAATCTACTGTGGTGCAGGGTTAAACAAACACATCATGTCTAGTTTTTTTGTTGTTGTTTGTTTTTTGTAGAAGATGACATCATCACCATTGTCATTGTGCCATCATGGTATTATCTGTCTATACAGTTTCCCCTCCATGCAGAGACCAGTTGGTAGTTCAGTATTGGAGGAGGTGAAGTAGCAAATGAACACTGCACAAACTTAAGATTGTTGCTCATTACAACCTGCAGAATTGCAGTGTGCAATATTTTCTGCCTTTCAAACAGAAAAAGCCATATTTATTTCATTAAAAAAAGCATCGCATTATAATTCCAGGCACATTACAATCTTATCCCTTCCATAATCTGAGCCACCTTTTATTATCCACTAATATTTTATATAGAGGTTTAACAGGTTAAATAATTTCTAAAAAATCTTTCTAGGGGTTCTCTGAAGACCTTCATCCACACAGTGCACCTGCTGCAGAAGCAATCGGATCTTGGACAGCTCCCTGTGTCAGATGTCCTGTACAGGTGAGGGTGCAATTTTCACCTGAGTGAGCATATTTTTTGTGACTCCCTTGACATGCAACAACCACAAATCTCCCCTGCTGTAGACTTTTGCTCTTGGAAGGAGGCCCAGGTTCATCCTCCTGCCTACTGGGAGGGAAGCACAGTGTGTCCTGGGGTTTTGAGGACATGCTACCAACCCCTGATAATTCTGCCGGAGCAGCAGAGAGTAAAGGTAAGTGCCCCCTTTTATATCCAACTGCAGAAAAATAGCATATTTTTTTCCAAATTGAAAAAATGTCTCTGCAGCAAAGAATATTTAGGGCCAACTGCATGCAGTGCACTGAGGCCTGGAAACAGTGCCCCTCCCAAGGTTTTAGGTTGTGCTGGACACGCTGGTATTGGTCCCGAGTCTCTCCAAATCTTAGTTGTGGACATGACCTTTGACCCCCGGTCACTGCAGTGATGGTAACCCTAACTTTAAAACACTTGCCATAACTTCTGATGCAAATCTGTAAAATACACCAAACCATCATCTCCCCCCTATTTTCATGTGTGCCGAACACACAGGGCTTGGTCCTAAGTCTCTAGGAGCCTCCAGTGCCGAGATATGCATGTTTAGACAATCACATTTGGGCTGTATCTCCAGAACGCAAGGTCGTAGGAGCTCAGGACCCAGCTCGTTGAACTCGAGGTGCCCAAAAACCCATCTGTGCCCCATGTCTCTACAACCCTCCGTTCTCTGAACCTTAAACCTAGCAGGGGCTGGACTGGGTTGCGGTCGCAAGGGGGGCTTGGGCCAGACAGTTCCCCGCGGGGTCCTAGTTATCAATATGGTGGTATTTTTTGTAAATTTGCATACAGCACAATGTTTTTTCCACTAGCCTAATTTTTGGCTCAGAACAACTGCTACGTTTTCTGGCTTGTGGATCATCATGAGAATAATGTTATGCCACTTAAATCTTAAGAAGTAAGAAGGGAGGAGATTCTTTGCGAAAACATTCAGGCTAATGGTGAAACTAAAGATAGAAATCTGTGACTGTGAGAACTTTATGTTATAGAGCAGAGGAGAAGAGAGGAGCGGAGAGGAGAGAGGGATGACTCACTCTGGAGAAATCGATTAGCTGACCTCACAGAGCAACAGAAGCTGATCTGGCTTCATATCCATAGGGCAAGAATGCATATTTACATTTTAAGATAACCTGACACAAGATCAGTATTGGTTCTGTTTGCCTGCATCTCTCAAAGCAATACAGTATAGTCACCAAATTAGACATCTCTTCTCTGTTTAGTGTCTAACCTGGTTTTATCCATCCCCCGTTTACACCCCTCCTTCCCTCCCTTTTATCCTGATGGTTTGTTTTACCCTCTTTAATCCTTTTTACCCCTATTGCACAGACACTGACCTGGGGCGATGTCTCGCCACAGACGGGCTCTATCTCTATACCACCAACTCCTCTGGGAGAGGACTCAGCAAGCTGGGTTCTGGCTTACATGGGACATTGAGGTAATATGACACTCCCTCCCACTTGCCTGAAGCATTCAGAGAATAGCTGAAGAGAAGAGACAGAAAGACAGTGAAACACTAAATATATCTCTTATCACTTACTCATCCCAAGGCAACAGCAGGGCTACGATATTTCCTGGACTTTCTTGAAGCAATATCTTTACCATACAGTTACATCCTCCCTACTGGTCTTCCGTTGGCTTGGTTGAATTTCGAAGGGACAAAACAGCACTCTCTCCCCTGCATCTTAATTCCATGCTGTGCAAATTAACCAATTTACACACCCTCGAAAGCTCCCCTCTGTAAAGTGTTTTAAGAAACCAGAGGGTACAGAGTTTATTTCTTTCACTGGCACAATTGTTTGCAGAAAAAAATGGTGTGCCAGTTTTGGTCCTGTGAGTTTGCTGATTGCGTTAAGTGGTGCTGCTGCTTTCAGCCCCTGATAACGTGGAAAATAAGCATTCTGTAGGGACATTAAATTCAGATACATAACCGACAGTGATTAGCGCCATTCTTATCAATGTAATGCACAACAAAATTTGTTGACCTGTAATAGCTTTGAACTAAATTTTTCTCTGCCATGCCTTAACCTAGACATTACCCCACTTGTACATCTGATGAAAAATGTCCACCTGCTAATTGAATAATCAATAATTTAAACATGTATTAAATGCAGAAATGAATGTACTTCTATGTTTTACACAGAGGTTTTGTGTACTGTCGAAATGAGGAGTTGGAGCCCGGCTGGGTGGTGTTTAGCAGCGGTCGCCTCCTCCATCGTCCCTCTGCCTTTGATGCCAAGCCTCATCAGCTGTGCCAGGTCATTGACCCCTTCACCCTCCAGGTAATGTTTATGAAGTGCAGAGTTGGGAATTGTGCTTTGCATAAACTGCGAGGGAATGCCACCTCGATAAACCCAGCCAGCTCCTATGAATTCTTTTCACAAGCGTGACCAAAGCTAAAGCTAATGTTCACGGTGCCATTTTCAGGTGTGCCAGATTGTCCCCATGCCAGCCCATCACTTCCCAGTGGGCAGCAGCATGACCACGCTGCACCTCTGCTCAGATGGTACCTACCTGTACTGGGTCTGGTCTCCAGCCAGTCTCAATGAGAAGACACAGAAAGGCCACTCGGTCTTCATGGATGTCTTTCGCTTGTCGGTGAGTTGTGCGTGCTCTGCCGTCTACAGTAAACTTTACTGTGTTTGGTTTGTTCACGTATGTCTTTAATGGGTTTCTGCCCTCTCCCCGCCCTTCCGTCTGTGGTGCAGACAGAGACGGGGTTGTGCGTTGCAGATATCTTGCAGGAGAGAGTTATTCTTACTCGCAAGGAAGGCGAGTCTTCAAAGTGCTTGAATGAGCTTCTCTTGAGTCGAATGTCACGCTTCCGGGCCTCCCATTCTGCCACGTTGGCTGCACTCACAGGCTCTGCCATCACCAACACAGTCAAGGAGGAACAGTCAGGTAATTCATAATCATCGCATCACCCTGACTATCACATGCATCCAATCGTGGCAAAATCACTCCAATGATGTCTTTCACTCCTTCGTAGCTGTTAACACAAGCTGTGGACTCCCTCTGAAGACTCTGAGAAAGACCCCAATGTATGTGTGTGGCACATATCTAGTGATGCTCGTCTCACCTCCTGGTGTATCTGGGAGCTCTGCCACACGTTCCCTTTTTGGAGGTACCAGCAGCCTGTCCTCTCTGAAAAGTAAGTGCACAAACAAAATCTTGCCAGCTTTTAATTTAGCTGAATTCGAGTATCATGTTAAGCCCCTTGTTTAAAGTCTCACAGATGCCATATTACAGGAAATTTAATGTCGCATAATGCAATGCTCACCGATGATGAAAACCAAAAGCGACCTAATATTCGTTACTATATAATCGGTTTATGCACTAAGCTTCATTCATTCTTGTGATTTCAGTACTTGCCTCCAGCTTGGTCTTTAATCTGGCTGATGGCCAGTTCAGCAGCCGTGCAGACCTCATTGATGCTCCCGGCAGTTCTTTAGGCAGGGGAGCCCAGGTTGCAGGACTAGGTCAGCTCAGCTTGCATGCAACTATGAAGTATTTCAATAAGCAGAAATCATCCCAAGGTCTGTTGTCTGACTAACTTGTATCTCTGCTTTTTAGGAGCATGTTATGATGCACTGAACAACTTGATATGGACTTGCTCCAGTGATTACATAGATCAATGGTGCAACCCTGGGAACCAAGCCTTCCATCATGTGTGCCATAGGCTCGGTGTGAGTCATGTCATCAAAGAGCCCAAAGGTACATTTAAACAACCAATCAAACAAACAACATTTTTGTAGATCAACGATGTCTTAATGTTGAAATGATCCTGTCCACTTACAGAGGAAACTGTGGCCACGAGTGAGGTGATCAACCAGCTACTCCATCATGTTGGTGCAATGTGTATCCACCAGCTTAACCTGCTGGCAGCCAGTAGCAACAGCCTGCCCCTGGGCGCCCTATTGGGCAAACAACACCCCATCGAGGCTCGCCACTTCAGCAGCATCTGTGACATCATGGAGAAGGCCATGGTCAATGGAGATACCTGCATCATCCGCTGTATTTTGGTGGTGTTTCAGGTTAGTGTGAGGTGCACTTGCCGGCAGTTCCTTCAAGAAATTGCCACGTGTTAATGCATTGCTGTTTTTCCGTCCTCTCCAGGTCGTATTTAGGTTTTTCAATCCTCAGTCGGAACAGAACAGAGAGAGTGTGCGCAGGTCAGGCCTGCTATTGTGGCAGCTACTAATGGCTCCAGTGGATCAGATAGGGGCCGAGATACAGAGAGAGGTGTGCCTGGCCATTAGGTAAGTTAAAATGACACTCATTTCAAATACATCCTACTCAATTTACTGACAGTTAATGTCATATTTGATATACTCATGAAAATTATTGATATGGGTTATCTTTGTTTTCCGCCTTTCCTCATCTCTGTAGCTCAGGCCTGAACACATTGTATCAGGGGGAGGCTGAGCTGAACAAGCTGCTGAAACTAGTTCTAACTGAAGGTGACTTTTACAGACACTGACCTGAATATAACTGGCACTTCTGTGAACATTGTTTGATATGCTGCGTGTGCATGTGCGTGTGTATGTGCATTTGTGTTTGTGACATTCAGGTGAAAGGAACGGCGGTCTGTCTCAACTTCGTGATGTCATCCTAACCAACTTGGCAGACCAACTACAGAAGAATAGGTTTGGAAGTGAAGAGGATGACCACTACAGGTGAGTGGCAGCCATGTAACTATAGTTAGAAAAATCACAGTGAACAAAGATGGCCCGTGTAATGACCTGGTTACGTTGCCATTTTTTATTTATCTTTTTTTTTTTTTTTTGCAGACTCAGTGATGAACTACTGCATTGTATTCTCAAGACTGTAGTCCGGGAATCCTGCCTCCTCATTACAAAATGTCAGACGGTCGCTCGAGACGACTTCCAGAAGCTGCTCTCCACTGTGCCAGTATGCATACCCATTCAGCACTAAATACCATCTGTGCTGGCTAAAATCACCCAGTGTCAGTTGTTTAATCGTATTGGTATGAACATGTGCTGGTTCTTCCTCTCCGTAGGTCGTCTCACCTTGTCTGCGCTACCTCATGGCTGTTCAGAATCATCTCCTCAGTAACACCATTCTTATCCGTCCAGATGATAATGATGACAGTGACAGCTCCCTACAAGGGGAAACAATGAAGGTACAGGTAAACATCCCCTTTAAGTACCCCTTCCTCTGTGCTTGTGGAGTCTGTCTGCCTGTCTGTTGGTGAGAATCCAGTCCACGGAGCAAATGAGCATGAGTATTCTGTTGTGGATTGCATATTAATCAACACTTATTCATAACAGTGAATTAATATGAGTTAAGAGTTTTATTATGCTACATTAATTAAAGGGGTGTTGTATTTCTCAATATTGCAAAGCATATCTCATTATTAAGCGTTGGATTTTGTTAGATTGTGTTAAAATTAAAGGAATTAAATATTGCCTGAAAGCTATATGACCATTGAAAATCATGGAAGCATTGTTACCGATATGTGGGCCTGTTCTGTATGTGATCATACAGGAGCTCCAAACCAGCATTCTGTCCTTGGCAACCAAGATCCTGGTGGGATGTGATGAGGTGCTGGAGACACTGCAGCAGGTGACCACTGCTCTCATCAACAGCGACATCCCTGACCGAGAAACCAGGTGAACTTCTCTCTACATAATAAATTTACATTACCAGATGGGGGAAAATGAATTTTTGGCCAACCAGGCGCAGCGCTGCTCAAAGTCAAATTTCCTTTTATTAAAACTCATAAGTAGGGGATCTATCTGTGCCGACAGTGGAATTTGCTTGAGACCTTTGTGTCTGGCAAAGATAAAACCAGACACGCATTGATTCACAGTAATCTAGATAATGCTGCAGCCTGGTGACGAATTGAGAATTTCAAAAGAATATCTTGTCTGTCTGTAGCCACAATGGCCCATGTTAATTTTTCACCCTCCTTCTTGTTTTTTTAACCTTTCACCTAACATGCTCTTTGACTGTCTGAGATCCATTGCTTGTTCTTATTGTCTGCAGGTTGAAAGGTCTGGAGCAAATAACAAAGGCCACCATGTTGGGACACTTGCTGCCAGTGTTGCTTACCTCACTGATGCACCCCAACCTGCAGACCCTCACTCTCGCTGATGCTCTCATGCCTCAGTTGGTCCAGCTAGTCCTCTACACCAGCCAGGTTGGAGACAGTGTATTGCTTTGAATCAAACTTCCTTAAGTAGGAAAGACTCTCACTGTGTGTATACAATCAATATCATTTTCCTCTTTGTTTTTCCAGACGGCCCTGCTACTCAAGACTCAGTCTCCTCTTTTCTCAGAGGAACCACCAACAGTGGGTGGCTCCCTCGGGCAGGGCGCCAAGGCTTGTGTGGTTGATGACAAGTAAGTCCACCGGGACACATTCTGCATTTTCGAGTCATCTTTTTTGTCCTCTGTAAGATCAGTTTCATATAAATCCCATCCCTCCTTTACATTAGAATTCTTGATGAACGTGAAGAGCCAGGTTTTCTGACCGGGCTGAAGATTCCTGCCCCATGGGCTGCTGGCAAGACAGTTGAGACGGTGCATCCTGTGCGAGACAACTACAAGTTCAAGGAGACTGTACACATTCCAGGAGCTCGCTGTTTATATCTTCGCTTTGATTCGCGCTGCTCCTCACAGTACGACTATGATAAGGTATGAATCATCACAATGGAGTATGTGTTGAATCACCTGCCTTTTGTTGTTTTGATAAATGTAAACATATTCTCTGAAATTTTAGTTGGTTATCTACGCCGGTCCCAACACCAATAGCCGCAAAGTAACTGAATATGGAGGTAACACTCTGGGATATGGCAGTCGCAGTGTTTTGGGGACAGGATGGCCCAAAGACCTGGTCAAGGTAAGATAAGCTAAGTGGCAAACTGAGCCCCAAAAGAATTTGCCCACAATCTAAGGTTTGAAACAATCCTTTCCTTTTATTTTAGGTGGAAGGTGATACAGTGACGTTTTCCTTTGAGATGAGAAGTGGGCGAGAACACAACACCCCCGATAAGGCCATGTGGGGGTTTTCCTGCACTGTCAGAGCTCAGGTACAGTAATATGTAGGGACCCTGGCTTGTCATCTCCACATTTGTAACACTGGCAGTATAGACCAGCTGCTAACATGTTTCTTATGCTTGTTTCTTTTCAGGAGTCATCCGAGGATGTCTCAGGAGGCCTCCCTTTCTTGGCAGACCTTGCACTAGGGCTGTCAGTGCTCGCTTGCTCAATGCTCCGCATTCTGTATAATGGGCCGGAGGTAACAAGAGAAGAGGATGCCTGCCATGATTTACTCTGCTCGAAGCTGTTGCAAAGGTGATCTATCATGCCATTTTAAGGAGAAAAATGCTCAACAGTTACTACTAATTCTTATGTTGTCTTATGTTTATCATGTGGACAATTCCTTTTCCTCAGGTGTCAGTGGCAGGTGGAAGCAAACGGTGCAATTTCTCCTGCTCTCACGCCCAGCCCGTCACCTTTACCGTTAACTATTGAGGAGGACCGGGAGTTTACCTACCCTTCCGATGTGCTTATCCCCCCTCCGGGCTTCATGCCAGGAACCTACTTTGACTTGCCGCGCATACGTCTCCCTCCTGGCATCATGGGAAGGCTACGGGAGGTGTCTGGAAGAGCACGTCCACAGTTTCGTCCGAGCATCAAGTGAGTCACAGTATTCCAGTAATAAAGGCAAATATTCAATGACGATTTTTTTTCACATTTTGTGCATGTGATACAAATGCAATCTTCTGTATTGTAAATGTGTTAGTGTCCCTTTACTAAAGCATAACCTTGAAATTCAACTGTTTTTTTTCTGTAGGGAAGTGATCAGGCCAGATGTCATGGAGGAGGTTATAGTTTCCTGTGTCATAAAACATCTCAGCTTGGTGGATGCTCTTCAGTCACTTGTCAACTACCAGTACAGAGAGGATCATGCAGAAGAATACGACCTTGTCTGCAAGATCATGGCTGAGACCTTCAAGAAGATCAATGCAATGGAGCGTCAGCTGCAGGTGAGCTGTTATAGCTGTACCTGTAATTGAAAAAAATGAAGCAAGCATGCATGCTTTTGCTTTGTCAGATTTTCGATCAAAAAAGATTTTGTAGACAAGAATTTGTACAGTGCCCTGTAGTTAATATTAGATGAATCCTACATCACTAGCTGGATTTACTTGCTCTGATTTTGTATAAATATTTTCATCACGGGCTGTATATTAATACAAACAACACCAGGCTGTCAGTTATTAAGGGTGAGGTTGTCTAGAGGACACGAGTGTAGTGAAGAATAAGTAAATAAAGCTCCCACTCCGGAATGGAAGACGTTCTCTGTGTCTAATTATCTCCTGTGTTGCTTTCAGAGTGTTGCAGAACTGGAACAGAAGTGGCAGAATGAGGTAGAGGAGGCCCAGCAGGGAAAGCTTGAAAACAACACTCCTTTCTTCCATGACTACCACTTCTTTGAGGTGCCCTGTCCTATAAACACAACTCAATTTGTTTCTACCACTATCCCAAGTCTTACGGTCGTATTCATGATTCACTTTTTTCTTTTCTTCCCAGAACAAAATTAAAGAGCTGGAGCTACTTTGCTCCCTGAAAGAGGTGCCTCTTGATTTTAGTGACTTGGAAAATGTTGTCCTTGGATTGAGGCAAGTCATTTGAAATTACTGGAACGGATGACATAATGTTGGCATAAGACCACTTGAATCTTACGAATCCTCACCTACAGGGAGAAGTTCTTTCAGGAGGTCAACACCATGCATCTCAGAAGTGGCAGTCCACTTGCGAAAACAAAGGCGCTGGTCAAGAGTCTGATGAACCGCACCGAGCTGCTCCTACATGTTACCATCGCACCTCATTGCAGGAGCTTAACCAGCACACCCACCGGCACACCAGGGCCAGGTATGCCAGGGCCGGGTTCTATGATGGATCGGTCCGATTTTAATCGAATCAAAGCTGAATTTGTGTGTCAGTTCTTTTACGGTTTTTCAGCTTGTCCTTCAGTTTTCTTCTTTTTCTGTCAGCCTCTAAATCAGTGTCGGATGCCAAGACTGCAATCCCACTGGTGAAGCAGCCAGTCTTCCTGCGAAGCATGTCTGCGCCTTCTGACTTGGAGATGATTGCAAATCAAGACTTGGAGTTTACACACGCTCCTCAAAGGTATTTATCTGTTTTGGATAGATTTCAAATGATAGATTTATAGGAAGGAGTGCAAACTCACTTATATACCTTTCTCTTCTTTTTCCCATTTAGGAGGCGACACCACCCCACCAGTCATCGCAGTAGTTCGTTTACCTTGCTGCAATCTCTAGCAATCGAAGACAGCCGTGACAAGCCAACGTACAGTGTGCTGCTGGGACAGCTCTTCGCCTTTATAGGCACCACTCCTGATCAGGCTGTAAGTCTTGCTTCTCATCTCTCACATTTTGTAACAGAGCTGTCTCAGTAGCTGCAGGAAAATGAATGGGTAAATACGTTGATGCTTAGCTCTTCGATGCCTCTCATTTCTGCAGGTGTCAAGCAGCAGTTTCCTGTCAGCAGCACAGACACGCTGGAGACGAGGCAGCACACGGAAGCAGGCACTGGTTCATATGAGAGAGCTGCTCACTGCTGCGGTCCGAGTTGGTGGGGTCACCCACCTGGTGGGGCCCGTCACTATGGTATTGCAAGGAGGCCCAAGGTAAGACGAAGGAGGACCACACACTCCGAAATGCATGCTGCTGATATAGTAATACATTATATTCTCTATCTTTCTAGTTAATGGAACCACGTGTCAGTGCTCAATTGTATTGATATCGATATATCTGCGTATAATGTAATCTGCAGGATTGAGGAGCTGACCTGCGGAGGAATGGTGGAGCAGGTGCAGGAGGCCTTTGGGGAGACCATGACATCTGTAGTGTCACTTTGTGCTCGCTACCCCATCGCTTGTGCCAATAGTATTGGCTTGCTTTGCACAATACCCTACACCAGGCAAGCAAATCCATCTCATATTATCCCTTTGATCATCTGGCCCTGAGTGACTAGCTTGTTGGAATACTTACTGTTCATTATCTTTCTCTCCAATAGGAGTGAGGAGCAGTGCCTGGTTCGCAGTGGGTTGGTTCAGCTCATGGACAGTCTATGCAGCCTAAGTGGTCAGAGGGAATGTAGCTCAAATGAGAAGCAGACCAAAAAGCAGAAGGTGGCCACCATGGCCTGGGCTGCTTTCCAGGTGCTAGCCAACCGCTGCATTGAATGGGAGAAGGTGGAAGGTTTGTGAAGTTTGACACTTCTCTGCTTGGTCATGTAAAGCGCTATTTAGTGGGATAATATTTTGTAGGTTTCAGTCTTCTTCCTTTTGTCTGCATGAGAATGAGAATGTTTGTATTCCTTCCCTCTAAAGGTGGGTCTACAGATGCAGTGCACTCTGGTCTGGCACGGCAAGTGTCCAGCTTACTGACCAACCACCTGGCCAGAGCCACAGAGTGTTGTGGTAATCAGGCAGCTGGCAACGATGCCTTACAGGATGTGCTCAGTCTGCTCAATGATCTTTCAAGGTAAAGTTCGATTATGTAGGAATATTCTCAGGAGTTGTATATCCCGTCGCAATGTTCTCCCACTAATAATGTGTGTATATACATGTTGTCTTACAGGAGCCACATTGGAAAAGCTATCCTGAGCCAGCCAGCTTGTGTTTCTAAGCTGTTGTCCCTGCTGCTCGACCAGAGACCTTCTCCAAAGCTGGTACTCATCATCCTGCAGCTTTGCCGAGCAGCGCTGCCTCTCATGAGCGTGGAGGACTGTGGTAACGTGGCTCTGCCTTCATGGAGCTACTCCATTAACACACTTGATACTGAGCAGCAAGATGCAAGTGACCCCGCCTCTCGTATCGCATCCTTGCTGCTGGCCAAGCTGGCAGACTACGTAGTACCAGGTGTGTTTCTCTCAGATAACGAAAACTCATTTTTACACTAGATTTTGATCGTCATGAAGCTGATATCCAGTTTTTTTACTTTTACCTCTTTGCCAGGCTGCCAGACCCTGCTCTCCCCCAGCGCCTCTGAGCCTGACACTAGTCTCTCTCGAGCCAGTTCCAAAGGAGCTCTGAAGTCTGATGAAGTTGGGGAGGAGGGGGAGGCAGTGGATGGCAAGCTATCCATCTTCATCCACAAGCGAGAGGACCAGTCATCTCATGAGGTTCTACAACCACTCCTCAGGTAAGGTTTTTAGATAAATCGATGCTTTTCACATCATCAAGTTTTCTGTAGGTTTATCTAACATGTGCTCTCTCACCGTCTCTAAAATGCAGCAGCTCTGAGGGACGCCCCTTTCGGCTTGGCACCGGGGCAAACATGGAAAAGGTAGTCAAGATGGACAGAGATATGACTAAAGTAAGTTCTTGAAACTGAGTTGGGGAAAAAAGCATGTATTTACAGTATGTGCATTTTCTTCACATCTGTGTCCTGTTTTTAAAACCTGTCCAGAGTGGAAGCTGTGAGGTGGTGACAGAGGAGGCATCTGCTGCCCTGAGAAAGGCCAACAAGTGGGCGCAATCTGGTCTGATTGTGAGCGTTGGTCCACCTGTGGAGACTCTGGCCCCAGAGACTGCTGGAGGCATCACCACTGGTGACAAGAAGAAAACTGCTCAAACTGCTGTGTGCAGGGACAGGAACGCTGACCTGGCCAGGTAAACCAGTGTTGTGCAGACACTTTTGTATGCTGAAATTTACTATATGCAGTGGGTTAAAATGGATCAGTGACAGACTCCGTGGTTTTAAATTGTGATGTTTTATTTTTCAAACAGGTCTGACCCTGTAAGGCCTTTCATCAGCGGCCATGTTGCAAACAGTATGGCTGCTGAGGTTATTGCCCTGCTGCATAGTCTGCTCACTGCCCCAGAGTCCAACACTGCTCAAATCTGGACCAGCACTGCAGAAAAGGTAAAAGGCGACTGGGCAATTGTTTACTTCGTAGTGATAACGGATAACTAAGTTTCATTCAAGTGGAGGATCCATTGTAACCCTTCATGTTTTTTGTGTTAGGTGCTCTCCCGGGCATTGATGTTCATCCCTCAGCTTGGGAAGTATGCCGAGAGTATTTTGGAGAATGGGAGCAGTAGTGGTAGGAAACTGGCTAAGCTTCAAGCTATCGGCAGGCAGGCAGTTGCTGCACTTTGTGCCCTGGGGGGCTTCAAAGAAACCATTAAGATTGGCTCTGAAGTCCAGGTTGGTAAATTGAGCAAAATCTCCAGAGATTCTATGCCTACTGATTGACTTGTGTGATTGTTTCCATTGAAAGGTTGAGAATCAAACTTTTCCATTTTGCCTTTCAGGTGGTTGGTAAAGGAGTGCTGGGCAGTGTGGGAATTGTAATGTCCATCAATGAGCAGGAGGGAATTGCAACAGTCAAATTCCCTTCCTGTGAATACAGGAAAGCTTGCAAAGCCTCAGACATCCTGACTGTACCTATTTCACGCCTGTGTACACCCAGATCTGAGGTAAGAGCTCTAGCCTCAGACATAATCCCAAACTTTCTTTTAATCCAAAAGAGTAGCCTGAATGTAATTCTTATTCACACTCTGTCCATCTCCTCAGGCACTCCCCTTATACAAGCTCTCAATCACAGAGAAAGTGGTGCAAGCAGTGCAGTCTATGCTTCTGCCACAAGAGGGCAGTCTTTCCATTCACACCTCTCTACCAGCCACAGGCGATGGCTCTAGCCCAGTAATGGCTGCAGTTCGCTTGCTGGCTGAAATCAGAACCAGGTCAGTAAACACTGATGCATCACTGCTGCAAGTTTGTCTCATTTGATGGGAAACATTTTATTAATCACGTGCAATGAGCATAAATTAATCCTGTTGACATTGTACCTCTTGCCAAAACAAAATTTGCTGTGCTCTTTATGTTTATTCAGGGCATGCCTGGTGATGGCACAGCTGCTGGAAGATAGCTCCTTCTGTGAGGAGTTCATCCAACAGTGTCCAGCCGCTGTTGAGGTGCTCAACCTGGTTGCACAAGAATGCAGCCCTGGTAAGAACAAGCCACTAAATACCATTCATAAATTGTCAAGTAGCTGGCCTTCACTATGATATCTGATCTAGAAACTGTGTCTGACGGTACTGTGTTTTCTTATTCAGGGGAGCGCCTGGGGATGGTTGAAGCTCAGTGTGAGAGAGTGAGGATGCTGTATCGCGACTGTGCTCGTCCGCCTCCTCCACCGCTGCAGACAGACAGACGCCAGGTGGATAAATCTGTAGCATGGCTTTTTTTCAGGAGCCTACTCTTTGTATTAACTGAACTGTAGCACACATGGGAGTCTCCTCTCCATAATCACAATCTTCATGTCTCTCTTGTGCCGCTTCATCAGCCCAAGGAGATCACCTGGTGTCCATCCCGAGTCTTCCCCCCAGTCCGTGCCTGCATGTTCTCATCTCGTCTAACGTCTGTTACCTTCTTGGCTGATCCCAGTGCAGGAGGAGGGCTGCCCAGGGGCACCTTCATCTATGCCACCTCCGCTGTACCCGTTCAGGTGGGGGCTCGGAGCTTTGGAATCATTGAACACAGCTATACTTGCTTTGATAGTAAGAGGAATATGCATGGAACTGCTACCTGTCAACAGTCCTTTCTTAATTTCTTGTTATCCCTGCAGGCCCCATCTTTTTATTGGGAGATAGAAGTTGTCTCCTATGGAGACTCTGAGGAGGACAGTGGCCCGATCGTGTCCTTTGGTTTTGCCACTGAAGCAGAGAAGAGAGATGGTGCTTGGACCAACCCTGTTGGCACATGTCTTTTTCACAAGTATGTTTCCCTTTAATTCCATGTTAACACAGAAGACTCCATCTTTTCCCCCTGTTCTGTCTCTAACCTGAGTGCCAACTGCTGTCCTTTTGTGTTCTCTTTCTTGTCTGTCTCCGGTCTGTCTGTGTCAGTAATGGCAGGGCAGTGCATTACAATGGCTCCAGTTTGCTCCAGTGGAAGAGTGTCAGGCTGGATGTGGCTCTTCTTCCTGGTGAGATTGGAGATAAATTGTTTTTCTCTCTCCATATACTCTCTTTCTTTTGTTTCTTTTATTCAGTCAAGGAATCCATACTACGTGCTATGGATTTGAACATTATTTTTTCCAAGTATAGAATCTTATTAAGCTCTACATGCCTGGCTTCATCCATATGAACTCTGTACAGAATGAGTAAAATTGAAATCAGCATCAGTTAGTAATCCATATTTTGCATGAACACAGGTGACGTGGCTGGAATAGGCTGGGAGCGTTCCGAGGGAACACCTCCACCTCCAGGTCAAGCTCCAAAAGGAAGGGTCTACTTTACCTACTGTGGCCAGCGACTCAGCCCCATCCTTGAGGATGTCGCTGGAGGAATGTGGCCCCTGGTGCACATTCAAAAAAAGGTGGGTAATGCTTCAAGTGTTGACTATAGTCAAGTATCAACAATATCATCTTCTAAACGGTTGCAGCTACACAATCTTCTTTCAGTATTAAGTCAGTAGGTCGTATGTTTTTTCAATTGCCTTTTAGAATTCAAAGATCCGTGCCAATTTTGGGAGCAGACCATTTGCGTACGCAGAAGGCCAAGCACACAGGAATGCTGCTGACTTGTGTGTGGACCTGGCCGAGGAAATAAGTGCAAATTTCGAAGCACTCCCCTTTGCCATGGCCTCAGACAGCGACAATGATGCAGGAGCGAGTGTGACCTCTGACTCTGGCTCTCATGGCCCCCCCTGTCGGATCGCAGCAGTGGCAGTCGCCCAGCAGCGTACATAAATTTACCTTTTTTTCTGTGTTACTCCGAATCACATTCTTTTTCTTTACCTTTGGGCAAAGTGGACCTTGTCTACCATACTGTGAAATGTTTGGTCTGAACTGTTTGTCCTTTCCTTTTGGTGCAGAGTACAACAGTGACCTGTCATGCCATTACAAGGTGGAGCTGAGCTATGAGAACCTAGTCACCTCTGGGCCTGACCCACACCCTCCACCTCTTGCAGACGATGAAAGTGATGATGAGGATGACGACGATGTCCCAAGAGTGCGTGGGCCCTTTTTTCTCCATGATCTGACTGTCAAATATGATGACTCCTGACTCTTTATTTTGTCTTTGTTTGACCTTAGGAGGACCATTATGCCTTGCTGGTAAAAGCCTGGGAGACCAAAGTGTTCCCCACCATTCGTAGGAGGTTCCGTAATGAAGCTGAGAGGAAATCTGGTCTGGACCAAATCAAAGGAGCCCTGCAGCTTGGTGAGGAATGAATGCATTAGATTTAAATTATAGCCCACGAGTCCAACACACAGCAAATTATGTGAACATAAGTCATAAATGAAATGCTTTATTCTTTTTCGAATTATTCATCTGCATAATACATTATGTGCAAATTCATTACACAAGAATGGCTTTTTCAGCCTTAGATTAATGCGTTTTAGTTCTTATCAAATTAAAGCAAGGTGGAATAATTACACAGCAAGTTAAATTAGGCATGAAATGAGCTGGCAGTTCATGATAACCTATTTAATATGTATAAAACATAAGCTTCATGTCAGACCTTATTAATGTGTTGAAGTTAGATATAGAGCTTTGCTTATATACTGTAGATTAGCTAGGGATAGCTCTGTCGCTATTAATGTCTGTTATGTTCCACTGTCTGCAGGCATGGTTGACATTGCAAGGCAGACAGTCGAGTTCCTCTATGAAGAGAATGGTGGTATTCCCCGTGACCTCTACCTGCCTACCATCGACGATATCAAGGATGAGGCCAACAAGTTCACCATCGATAAAGTCCGCAAAGGTACCTTTCATCTTTATTCCCAAACCTCTTTACTTGGAAACTAGCGTCTTCTGCAAACATTAATTCATAACTTCCTCATTCGCAGGCTTGACTGTGGTCATCCGCTGCCCAGACAGCAACAACACCAACAGCACTACAGGAGGAACAGCCCTGCCAAAGTTTGCCATTCGTGGCATGTTGAAGACCTTCGGTTTGTATGGAGTAGTACTGGATGTAGACTCTGTAAGTACGGTGCTCAGGGCTACAGTTTATTGTATCATATGATTTACATAGATAAATTAACTGTGTCTCTGTGTGTTTATACAGGTGAATGAGCTGGTCCAGGTGGAGACATATCTGCGCAGTGAGGGTGTGCTCGTGAGGTACTGGTACCCTATTGAGATGCTAGAGCGCCCCCCAGCTGGATCTCGACGCACTGCAGCCAATGGCTTGGTCTCACTCGACAGCAGCAACATCCAGATTCACAGGTACAACCCTTAGCACAACCCAAATAAGGATGGAGATATGATTCTTTTATTCTGCATTTGTGCTCAAAATGTGCTCAATTTTAAATGTAAAGTTTGCTCTGTTTTATCACCTTAGGGAGCTACTACGTTGCGAGAGCGCCCTGGCTCGATTATACTGCCGGATGGCCTTGCTCAACATCTTTGCCCCAAAGAATCCCCACACCTTCACCCGCCTCTTTCATATACCAGCCATCCGGGACATCACCTTAGAACACTTGCAGCTCCTCTCTAATCAGCTGCTGGCTCCACCACTACCAGGTTTGTGTGACATTGGCGGCTTGAAGCTTTCTCCCCTTGTTATTTTGTGTTTACAGACTATTTATTGAAAAAGTATAGGTTGGAAAGATTCAGAGGGTACTTGCATAAATGCTTTTACCACCTCAGGAATAGTTTGAATAGTTGTAGCAAAGCATAAAAATAACTTTCAGTGTGAGCTCCGCAGCTGAATATTCTATCATGGCTTTCTGCAGATGGCACAATTAGTTCGAGCTCCGTGCTCCTCGCACAGTCGGTGCTGCACAACCTGCAGGGCCAAAGCTGCTCTCCCACAGACCTGTTCTACCAGGGCAACGCTCAGCCCATCCGGGAGTGGTTGACAGTGGCCATCACCCGTGCCTTGCATCAAGGGGAGGAAAGCCTCCTGGAGCTCACCAAGCAGATCTGCTGCTTCCTGCAGGTCAGTCTGTGTTTGATGATTGAATCATCCTGTCACTAAATATGCGCTATCGTGTTACTCATCTTCTCCTCGAACATAATTTTCCACAGAATGCACCAGAGCAGTTTACATCAGAAGAGTTTCCTGTATCAGAGTCAAAGGTCAGCATGGATGTCAGCTTTCCAGGCGCTGCATTTGTGATCGTGTCCTGCAAGGAGAGCCAACTGGGCTGTCGCAAAGAGTGAGTTCCCTGGCAGTTTATACATTTTGCACACTATCTTCCTTCGTATTGGCCGAAAAAGTGTAACTTCTCCCCTATTTTGTTCTATTCTTTAAGCTCAAGCCTATACAAAGCTCCTTGGGCTCGAGTCATGGTGTATGGCCTTGGTCACAAAGTGCGCAGAAATGGCCAGCTTAATCTGATGGAGGCTGTTTGCTACCCTCTGGATGCCTCACCCACCAATACAGGCCTTACTCCCCCTCCTACCACCAACCAATACCCCTCTGTAATCATCCCCACCGATAAAGTGCACATCAGGCTGGGTGAGTGTCTCACCCACAAATAGGATTTTCATATTAATTTCTCCAAATGCTGCTATTAGATTAAATATTTGTCTCGCCGCCAGGTGTGTCGCCTCCTCCCGGTGCCGTGCTGGTGCTGCACTCCTTGCCGCTGGAGTTCCCTCTGGCCATGGCTTTTGCCGAGCAGCTGTTGACATGGAAGCTGGGGGAGGGCAGCGAACGATCTGAAGATGAGCTCGACACGGTGCCATCGTCTGTGCTGCTGCAGGTGGTGGAGCTGCTCGGTGAGTCTTAACACCTGTATCATTGTTGTGTGCCAAATCGGTACTTCACAGTTACCAAGTGGACATAAATATGGATTGGACAAGTTGCATCATTCCAATTTTTATGTGTGGAAATCTTTCCACTGCAACATTCCTAATATCCATTATCCATGTTTGGATGGAGTGAAGAAACAAGTAGATTTCTTTCCATCTGCACTGGAAAAAAATCCCACATGAAGGTCATGAAGTTCCAGTCATATAAAAAGTTTGGATTTGTTAGCCAGTGAAACTAAAATATTCTTTTCAATTTACACCATAAATCACAGGGATTATTTGAAAGCTTGTTATAAATCATGGCATAGCTGAAAGTGTTTTTTATTGTTATCATTTTTATTGTTTAAGGTGGTTTGCTTTGGACCACTGATCTGGCTCCCTCCATCAAAGAGCTCATCTTTCACTTGCTGGCGGAGCTCCTACGCAAGATCCACCACTTGGAGCAACGCAAAAGCCCAGCCGGCCTGTCCAGTTCCATTGCTCTGCTTCTTAACCCCTGCCTGGCCGTACTAATGGCGCTGCAGACGGAACTGCGAAAGCTCTACGACCGCGAGACTCAGGGATGGACAGCGGGAGGAGCCGGAGCAGGGGGGTCTTCATCGGGGGGCATCGCATTGGTCCTGGGAGCTGAGCAGAGCCGCTTTTCCACCTACTTCCACGCTCTGATGGAGGTGTGTCTGGCTGTGGCGGAGGTGACGCTTCCCCTCAACGTCGGGGGCTCCACAGTTGGAACGCTGTCCTCCACCAGCGCCCCTAACCTCAGCGACTCCTCCTCATCTTCATCCTCATCCCCAGGCCAGACTCCGCAGAGCCCGAGCCTGCTGTCTAAGCGCAAGAAGGTGAAAATGAAGCGCGAGAGAGCAGCAGCCGCAGTGGCAGCAGCGGTGTCTGGTAAAAGGGGAAGCAGTGGCGCGCGTCTGTCAGAGAGCGACAGCGCCCTGCTGAACATGGCAGGAAGTAAACCTGAGGACATGTTGTGGTTCCACCGCTGCCTCACCCTCTTGATGATCCTCCGACACCTTGCCAACAAGGATCCGCAGGGATTAAGCGTGACCAGTGATGCGGTGACAGACGCCTCCCAGGCCTTGGTGGGTCCCACTGCCCACAGCCGCCTGCTGGTGCTCTCAGGGATCCCCACACACCTGGAGGAGGCTGTGGTTAGGAATGCAATCCGCCGTGCATGCAACGGCCACGGGGGACTGTTCAAAGATGAGATCTTCATCCCTCTTCAGGAAGAGGATCCCAAGAAGCCTAAACCTGCTAGCGTCTTTAGCCCACAGGATGGCAAAGCGGGCCCTGAACCGGAACGCCCGTTCCCCAACAATGGGGGCCCTGAGAGTCCCGACAGCTCCAGCAGCGTGACTCCAGCTTCTACCAGCCAGACCTCCATCTGCAGCTCCTCTCAGGGAGTCTCCCGCACTGCCAGCGAACTTTCCGTCGATCAGGAGATGTCAGCCGCTCCGTATCCCACTCCCGCTGCAGCAGCGTCTGCCACTACGTATCCCCAGCAGGGCTCCCAAGACCCCCAGACTGTGTCCAGTCAGGAGAGCCCCGATGTCTCCATCTGCAGTACGGGAAGCCTGGGGAGTCTTGGCAGCTTGGGGGAGCCTCTCGACAGTGCAGAAACACCATCGGTGTCTGATGGAGGCTCTATGCACACATTCACCTCCCAGGAGAGTAACGCAGTCATGGCCCGGCCCATCAAAGGCTACGCTGTCATCGAGGTGGGTTCATTAAGAGCACTTCATTACGCTTGATCTGTTAAGCAAAAAAGAGCAAACATTTTCATTATCCTTTCATTAATCACAGGTTCGTTCTCGAGCCAAAGTGGAAAAGATCCGTGCCAGTCTATTCAACAGCAGCGACCTAATCGGTTTGTCCAGTCTGGAGGGTGAAGAGGAGCTCATGGAACTGTCCAATGAGGAGATCCTGACCGCTTCGAGTGTGAACCAAAGTCTGTTTGACACGCAGGGAAGCTCCGCTCTTGAAGACTACTTTTTGGACAAGTCGGTCAGAGGTGCGTTTTGGCCTGTGATAGACATCCACTGCTTTTGCACAGTGTGATTCTCTCTGGCCTCTTAAGTAACGTGTCTCCCATGTTTTCAGGTGACAAACTTGTTCTAGGAGCACGGGATGTCCTCACAGATATTTTTAAGAGCTGCGTGCACTCGGAGCAAATGCTCAGCCTCACACCAGCCAAGCCAGTTAAAGTGTCTGACATTTACCTCAGCAAGGAGCAGATCAACTCTCAGACCCCGGGTAACCTGCTGCATACTTTCTTCACCAATGTTCGGCCTCCCAAGAAAGTACTTGAGGACCAGCTTACTCAGGTATATGTCATAAGCAGTGTACAATAACTGTTCTCCCCCACAGATATACATGAATTGCTAAATAATTACGAATGAATTTTCCACTACTTGGGCTTGTGTTTTTCTGAAATTTCTTGCTCATTTTTTTCATGCAGATTCTAAGAAAATATGGCACTCCAAAGCCCAACAAGAACAAGTACAGCAAGGCAGGGAAAGAGCAGCACCAAGGCAAGGTCGTGAGCACCAAGAGGCCCATCACCAAACCTCCCACCAAGGAAAAGTCTGTGCTCAACAGTGTCAGGTCGGTCAACGTCTGTTTGGAGCCATAACTTTGTTCCCGTTTATACCTGAACTTCAGTAACTCAGCGAAAATGTTCTTGTCCCACTCTGCTAGGACTGCACTGAGTGAGAAGAAGACAGTCCTGAAGCCCAAGTCTCCAGAGAAATCCAAGCCCGATGAGAAAGATGTGGAAAAGTCTCCTGCGAAAAAACCTGAAGGTGTGTCTACAGACCTGCTGGCTTTGCTCACGCCTCTTTGTCGGTGAACCTAGTCACGTTTTGAGGTCAGGACCTGTGAGTAGCTTTCACATACCAGTTTGTTTTCTTTAGTCCCAGAGGAGAAGTACCTGACACTGGAAGGCTTCCATAAATTTGCCGTCGACCGAGCCAAGCAGGACATCCGTAGCCTCTGGAGGGCAATTTTGGCTTGCGGCTATGACCTCCACTTTGAAAGGTGAGACTGGAAAAGCCAGACGGTGACACGGGAAAGGGTTTTCATTCCTGGCCCTTCCCGCTCGCACAAAAATACATGTGAAAAATAAGTGAGCTTGACTGCCATGGCGGGAATCCTTTGACCTGAAAAAATGTCAATCTCTATAAAGCTTTCCAGAAATAACCATGTTTACATATTTTACCTTATAGGCCTTTGTTGCACAACATTAGAATCGGCAATCTAATCCAATTTTTTTATGCTTGTAAACAGGATGTTTATATGGGTCACACTGAAGTAATATTCATAGATGAATAATTTAGATACTGTTTATTTTTTAAACCTGTTTTTATAGAACTGACCCATGTATGTAGGCTTGTCCCGATAACGTATTTTGCTGGATGATATGATATATGTCCCACAAAGTTATTGTGAACATTATTTTGAGACCATTTTTTAACTAATGTTATGATAATGTGGCATAATAATGCAAGTACACCCTTTAAAAAGCAAGGAGTATTTGAGAAATCCCCAATGACACAAACACGCCCAGATGCTGTGACCGATGCACAGAATGAACCCTCTTGACATCCAGCCTGTTTGGTAGTGTGAGACGAGGAAAACAAACACGCATGAACATGGCAATATATGCGGCAAAATGATCAGGCTTGTTGTCATATATCGTGCGATTCATTGATTTATTGATTATTGTGACAGGTGACATGTGCCCAAACAGTGTGGTATTTCTGTCTGATAGTAGCTGTCCCTCTGTTCCAGGTGTACCTGTATAGACACGCGTCACGCTCAGAAGGCCTGTAGGAAGTGGAGTTTGGAAATGGACGTGGCATTAGTCCAGTACATCAACAGGCTCTGTCGCCACCTGGCCATCACACCGGCCAGACTTCACCCCCACGAAGTCTACCTGGATCCCAGTGATGCTGCCGATCCTCGTGTGGCCTGCCTGCTCAGTGAGTAACCTCACTAAAGGCGTTTTTTAATAATTGATTTTGGCCGTGTACTTCAGTTTTGCTCAGTCGAGTAGTTCTTCAGCCAAAGTGAACTGCTGTATTATGTGTGTGTGTTTGCAGACGTGCCCGTGGAGAGCCTGCGCTTACGCTTTGCTCTGCTCCAGTCCCTCAACAACACCCTGGAGAGCTTCTTCTTGCCGCTGGTGGAGCTAAGACAAACACACACCTATCAGAACAGCATCGCAGCACTGTTGTGTGAGGCCAAAGGTGAGGCGGATGTCAACACAGGTCTCACAGGTCATGGGGCAAAGACAACCGGCTTTGTGGGCCAAGACTGTTTGCCGTGGCTACATGAGTGTGTTTTTTAGGAAACTTATCAGCCTGAACTGGATGAAAAAAACGAACTGATCTGTTTCTCTCTCAAAATGTCTTTCAGGTCTAATTTTCTATGATACCAAGGTCACTGTCATGAACAGGGTACTGAATGCCACAGTACAGCGAACAGCTGACCATGCAGCTCCAGAGATTACACTGGACCCTCTGGAGATTGTTGGAGGTCAGCATTTCCCTTCCTTTTACTTTTTTCTTTCATCCCATCTCATGCACGGCTGGGCGATATTACTTAATCCCATTATCATGATTAATTGAAGCGTTTCCCTCGATCATGATTAACGAATAACCAAAATAACCGACATGAGTAAGATTACGTCAGTTAGAGGGTCTAAATGTTGGTTTTGGTATATATTTTTGGTTAACTGCCCGGCCCTAATCTCATGTCACTTTTCCTGGATATTTGCAAACATTCCGTCTGCGACCTTCGTCCTTCAGGTGAGATCAGATCATCGGAGAACACATACTTCTGCCAGGCAGCCCGGCAACTTGCCTGCATGCCGTCCTCCCAGCTTTGTGTGAAACTTGCCAGCGGAGGAGACCCCACCTATGCTTTCAACATCCGCTTCACCGGAGAGGAGGTTCACGGCACAAGTGAGAATTTCTCCTCTTCCTCCATCTTTTTCCACGCACTGTCCATATAGTTTTGTTTTCGCAGAGCTGAGTGTCGCTCGGGTGAATCTGTCTTTCCAGGTGGCTCCTTCAGACACTTCCTATGGCAGGTGTGTAAGGAGTTACAGAGTTCGGCTCTGTCTCTGCTGCTCCCTTGTCCCAGTGCTGCAGCCAACCGTAACAAGGTAATTTTATGGGGCGTTCACTGCGTTTGTTTGGCTTTTTTTTTTTATTCTTTTTTTATATCTGTCATCATTGCAGTAAACCGGGAGAACAGGACATTTCAAAATGCCATAACAAAATGAGTGTTCTTTTCCACTCCAGTTCTCTAGGATTCAGTCCCTGCCTACACTATCATATCAGGTTGGAGCTCATGACTGATGATATGAGGTGAATCATAGTGTCTTCTTCTCTCCCTGCAGGGGAAGTACATCCTGACCCCCTGTCCTATCAGCTATGCAGAGGAGCAGCTGCTGCACTTCTTCGGTCAGCTCCTGGGCATCGGCATCCGTGCGGACGTGCCACTACCCCTGGACCTACTAAGCTCCTTCTGGAAGGGTCTGGTGGGCGAGCCTCTGGACCCGGAGCAAGACCTGCAGGACGCAGACGTGCTCACCTACAACTATGTCAAAAAGTTTGAAAATGTATGGAGCAGAATAGAATCGCATTCTCCGACAGCGTTATTCCTGTACCCTCACCTCCGTTCTTTTTGACCGTGCAGGTGAACGATGAGACGGAGCTGGAGGCCTTGTGCGCTGAGATTTCTTCCCAGCACCACTCAGGAGAAAGCCCCGACTCCCCCAGCCGGCCCTGCTGCACCTTCACCTATGTCACTATGACGGGTGAGGAGGTGGAGCTTTGTCAGGGGGGTCGCAGCCTCACCGTCAGGTATGGAAACACGGGCTCCGGTGATCACTCCCACAAGGCTTTTCTGTCAAATGACGGTTGCAAAATTTCGTGAATATTCACAGTTGGAAACTTTCCATGGGAATTTTTGGAAATTAACCAGAATTAATTACATTGTACACACTGTATGAATATTAAACCTTTGGGTTTGTTATAAGCAGACATGAATGGTGAAAAATAAAATAGATTCAGGTATTTACGATAGCTGAGACGTATTCCTTATGTCCCCTCAGCACCCCAAAAAGTCCTATTCAGAAATGTCAAAAATATTTAGTTTAGCTTCTCTTGATGCCTCATCAAGGAGCTGGACCTCATCGTCTTCAATGGCTGCCGTCTTGTTATGATTGGGCACCACGGCAACAAAACCCTGAAAACTTCCAATATTCCTGTGCTAAAATTTCCATGGAAATTTTCCACCCCTTTGCAACCCAACACACAATCGACTGCCGCCCATCAAATCTGTTATGTGCTTGTTGGCATGTGCAAAGCTGGGAGAATAAGGACGTGTACGCCCGGGCGGTGCGGAGCCTTCGCCTGAGGGAGCTGCAGAACGTGGAGTGCATGACGGCGGTGCGCGCAGGCCTGGCCTCCATCATCCCCCTGCAGCTGCTCACCATGCTCAGCCCCATAGAGATGGAGCTGCGCACCTGCGGCTTGCCTTACATCAACCTGGAGTTCCTCAAGGTAGCGTTGACACAAAAGGTGAAGCTTGACCACAACGAAACGCAGGTTTCAAAAATCACCGCCCCTTCCTCCACCAGGCGCACACTATGTATCAGGTGGGTCTGATGGAGACGGACCAACACATCGAGTTCTTCTGGACGGCGCTGGAGATGTTCACTCAGGAGGAGCTCTGCAAGTTCATCAAGTTCGCCTGCAACCAGGAGCGCATCCCCTTCACCTGCCCGTGCAAGGACGGGGGTCCCGACACGGCCCATGTCCCCCCGTACCCCATGAAGATCGCCCCTCCCGACGGCGCAGCAGGTAACCGCAATCAAAGGGACCACGGTCTCCGCACGGTGTCCTCCTTAGCGCACAAACAACCAGAGATAGAGACACGAGTCATTGTGACTTGGACTCGAGTCGCTGTTTTGATGACTTGTGACCTTGACTTGACAAAAAATGAAGAGTCGACCTGGACTTTGAAGTTAAAGACTCGGGACTGGACTTGACTTGAGACACGATGACTTGTATGACTTGAGTGTTGTTGATTTTGTGTTTTCAGTTTTAATATAGATATAAAATTGATACTTGACTTGAAGGTTAAGACTTGAGACTTACTTGAGACTTTGACATGTGTTACTTGGTCCCATGTCTGCAAAAGACTGATAGTGATTATCTTTGAAGCTGCCCCGTATCCTCAAAGAGACTTTGAACGTGTCGTTTGACGCAGGAAAATTCTTGTGTAACTGCGAGATGTTCTGATATTGTATTATAACACGTCTCTCTGCTCCCCAGGTCAGCCAGACTCGCGCTACATCCGCGTGGAGACCTGCATGTTCATGGTGAAACTTCCCCAGTACACCTCCCTGGAAGTGATGCTGGAGAAGCTACGATACGCCATCCACTACCGCGAGGACCCCCTCAGCGGCTGAGACTTGACGACCCAACCCCACCACCCCTCCTCCCACCTGCCCACACCTTCTCCCACCTCTTTTTGCTCCTTCGCCTCCCCTCACCTGCAGACCCACCCCCCTTTACCCCGGACCTTGATGCACCACTATATTCCTGTTCATTTCATTTCAGTGGCTATTTATGCTTTGCATGTTTGCCCCCCCCTGCTCTCTTTTTTTTTTTTT
>CAESWR010002607.1:534521-578816 GCA_903171835.1 Mullus surmuletus | reverse complement strand
CCCTCTCCGCCCTCCGCCCCATCGCTGTTTTTTCACTGTAGCGCCGCTGCTCACCATGGAGAGAGCAGAGTCATGAACCACTAATAAGAGGGTTCCGTTTTGCTTCTACCCAGCCGGGGCTTGAACTAATGAACAAATCAAATGAATGGCATTTAATTATAGGCCAGCGAGAGCGGGACGGACAGAGGGTTGGCGCTAGCGGGCACAAACCTGAAATTATTTGTCTGGAAAATTGCGAAATGAGCGGGAGCAGTTAAATTCCGCCTTTTTCCTCGGCTAGGCCTCGCGGCTAAGCGGCGGCGCACATGTGCACGGGCCACGGCGGAGGGGAAAGTGACCACACGCAAGTCTGCTGTTTTGATTTCTGCAGCACTTCCACGGCAGCTGTGTCATTCAATACGCACCCGAGATGAAATGAAGCCGGAGTCGTCTGTGCGGTGAACAGGGGCCGCCGCTCTCCCTTAGGTGGTATCCACGGCAGAGCTGCGCTTCATTTGGGGGCACAGGAATTTGGAAAGCGCTTAAATTAAGCGTCGTGTTTTCAAGGTTAAGGGATACGCGCTGCTCTTTTCTGACTTTCCACATTAATCTGGTGTTTCATCTACAATCTCACTCATGCAAACCCGTGTGTCATATTTCTTTGCTAGTGAAATTAACAAGCATGAAGTAAGCATTGTAGAATCCAATCAATGTAATATGAAAATATTCTGAACAGCTGGGAAAATAAAGAGACAGCGGACTTTGATTGCTGTTGGCGTGAAGGAATTTTGTTTATTGAGTCAGTACATTTTTAGTTTGCTTCCTTGAAATCGCTTAAGAAAAGGCAATTTACGATTTCTCTCTCTCCCCAGTTTGATAAATATTTATATTCGCTCATTATTTGCAGTAAATATTCCGCTCATCCTTGGTTCTGGCCAGCATCCTATTAGCATGAAGTAGAAGACCGGGATTATGCAACTTTCATGGCAAACGATGATATGTAACTTTATTAGGCTTTGATGGTTTTTCAGGTGAGAGACCAACTGTTTAATTCATAGTATGAGGTCAGTTCGTCCACATAAACCTCAGAGTCGAGGTCTGAGCGGGCAGACGGCTGGCAAAGTCGACGATTCCCTAAAGGGAGTCAAGACAAGAGGAGCGACATGAAATGTGCGTTTGAAGTCCGCTGGAGAACTCTGCAGATCATTGTAACTTTGAAGCCAAAAATCTTCAGAAATGTGGTGTTTTATTTTGGAGCAAAGATCTGAAGTGTCGGGAGCGGCAGACCACGACCCTTCTCCTTTATCCATAAAGAATCAGCTATGCTAGCCAGTGTGCTGCTGGTTTTCCATAATACACAACTAACTCGATAGATTTGCACTTAAACCAGAATCCATCTTTTCAGTCTTACAACTAACTCAAAATTAAGTTTATACTTTTAGAATCAGCTTTTCGCAACCACAGTGGGTTTGATGAATCGTCGGTCGCAGCTCAGACTGGTGTTCAAATTATGTCCGAAAGTACAGAATTTATACCCAGTATTGCCCGGCTGCTTTTAGTCGGCAAACTCAAACACACTCTTAATGCTTTCGAGGCTTTTCCCTTTTTTTTTTCCTCATAAAATTCAGAATGTCTGAATCCAAATCCCACTTACCCGGGTTGCTGTGTTGGTGGCCAAGTGGTTTTCCTCTCTGCCACCCAGGCGCCCCACCAAATTGTAGCGTTTAGGAGAACATAATCTGTTTTCACGAAACCCAACACGCACTTACTGGCCTATCTTTTGTGTTTTACAGTAACCGGCTAATCTGTACAGTATATTTTGCTTTTCTGCATCTACAATACTCAAAGGTTGTCTGATGATGTAATGCGGTTTGAAGGTCTGTGTATGTGTGTGTGTGAGAGATGACCTACCTCTCACCCTACAGCTGTGTGTCTCCTGGGGGTCTGAATAACTCTGAGGTGGGAGCTGATGTCACCCAGATGATAATCTGTTGAGACTATCAACACCCCATCAACACCCACAGGCCAGCTCTCACAGATACATCATTTTCATCCATCCTCTTCCAAAATTCTGTGTGTGTGCTGCTGCCGCGCTTATATTGTCTGATTTAATCTCCCATTAGACAAGAGGGTTAGCTTTGTTTAAATCTGTTTTTTTGTTATACAATTTAGCAGATAAGCAATTTAGGAAATTAAATGCAGAGGTCTCTTTTTCCCAAAAGAAATAAAGCCTCGGTAAGCACCTCAAATAAGAAACTTTCAATCATGTTAAAGAACGTCTGCAACATCAGAATGCTTTTTTCCCCCCGGATGCATCAATTGATTACCGGCTTAATAGCTTTCTGCGTGCTATTACATGGCACAAAATGTCAAAAGAGGCCAGAGAATGAAAGCTCATTGCCATGCTCGTGGCGTAACCGCTTGCTGCTGATAGTGGATCAGCCTTACAAGCCTGAGGAAATGAGGAAAACAATTGCACCCTGCTCCTAGCACACAACCCCAAGGGTTATACAGATGCTCCTTTTTAATTTTTTTTTTTTTTACGGGGGTTCATCTGGTTGTCAAACTCGTATTGTGCCCCCTCCCCCGCCTTGCCCCCTCCCACTTGGGAGCTTGGCAAAACTCAGACCCGGGACCTGGATGCCTCCAGAATTAGCACAGCCTGGCTCTGCTGCAGGGAGGAAGCGCTCCCATCGGGGAAATGGTGTAGAGCAGAGAGCGACCTGCAAGGAGCCCATTAGTATACACTGCATAAGCAATGGCAAGATGAATAGGAGGGCTGAGCCCCCCCCAACCACCACCACCTCCTCCTCTGCGCTCTGAACTGCTTGTTAATTCTGCCGTGCTCACCTCTGAACCTCAGGTGACACACTTGTTTTTGTGTCAGAGCCAGGCGCCGTGTCACACAAGTACCAAATATTTAACGCAGATTAGAAAACAGAGAGCGCGATCCGCCAATGCTCCGAATCACAGATGTATCATTATATCTTTTACGTTTTTTAAGGAGGTGAGAGGTTTGGTCTGTGCTCGCCGCCTGTGGAAAGTGTTCCTCTCCCAGCTTGTGGTGATTTTCAGACAGCACCTATTCATGACGTAACCCCTCTTACCCGAATGAGTCATACGCCCTGGTTCCTCACAGGGAAATAAATCGGTAGAAGTCAAGGTGCCACTAATTTTGTTTCCAGGTGGCTGATTAGGATCTTTGGAAAGAGGCACACGATTATATACAGAGGCAGACGGAGAAAAACAGCGCCAAATAAGTGAAAAAAGTAGAACTTTTTGTGTGTGGCACACTTGTGAATTACTTATCTGTTCATCTCGCGTTCTCAGCATTTTATTTTTGACAATGATACTCTTTAAGTGGGTTGAATTAATGCAGTAAAATGCACCGCAGTGAAACTAACCCAGAAATATAACCAAAATCTCACCACCTGTAGGCTTGAAATAGGCTCATCAGAAGTGGGGGATGATGCAGAAGAGCGGCTATGCTCTCTTTGAATTTGATCAGTTATTGCAAAGTTTGACAAAGGGAAGTTTTAATAAGAAATAGATGAAAATGCACTGTGCAAAAACTTTCAGGTCACTTCTGCAGCATCATCTCCTCTGCGCATTTAGATCCCATTGTCCTTGTTCGACATTGTGATAGTAATACCAAAGTATGACTAAATGTGCTTATTTCAAGGGGATAGTTTGCAGTACTGCTAAACCCAATACAGTAGAAGCATCACTATGTCTTGTCACCTAACATTTTTTACCTCCTGACATCCCAAAAGTGTTGGATCTACCCTTCCAATTGCAAAGGTTTAAGTAGATAATAAGTCCATTTTTATTTTAGGAAGTGCTCACATGTGAGAACTTCTTTAGCGCACCATATAAGATGAGCTACCATTCGCCACCTGTTGCCATCATATCAAATTAAATTATCTCGCCATCACATGATGCTTTTTTTGTCTGTATTCACCAGTTGTGGAACACCAGAGGGCAAATATTTCAGACATTTAAGCGACACTTCAGGTCCTTGAGCTGTTGGAGTTTTTGTGCTTTTATTGTATTTCATTTCCCAACCCTAGCAAGTATCTTGGACATTTATGCAGACTGAGTCGATTTACCCTTTTCATCATGTTTAATATGGCATTTATCCTACAAGTTGTTGACGATGATGCAGCTCTTTTGTGCATTCTGGTGAAGGACGGCGTACAATAGCGGAGAACAGCGATGCTGCTCCGCTGCGAAGGAATTCTTTGCTTATTAGCGCAAATAGAAAAAGGTATGAAGTGTTGTGTAGTATCTCTGCGCATTAATAGGATGTATTTGTTCAACAGTATGTCACTTTAAATATTTCGTTGTTTAGGTCAAGCGATCAATTGATATATCAGCAAAAAAACAACCCCCCCCCCCAAAAAAAAAATTTGTTCTATTTGTCAGTGCTGCTCATGTGGAACCAGAACATGAAGTGCAATCAAGCTTTGGTTTAAGTATGACCTAATTTTGCCTATTAAGCGAGTGCTGCATGGTCACACTTTTCCTGTAATTACTAACTTAACAGGCATGTCGTATATGATTAATGATAGATGATTCCTAATAAATAATGGATGTTGGGAAGGCGGTTGGGAACAAAGAATGTAACAGCCACAATATTATTTTAGCTTGCTGTGGTTATCATCACAGATTTGGTCCTGGGATGGTAAGCAAGACTACTTACTATTCAAATCCTACCCATGAAAAAGATGGATCTTCTTCTGTCAAAACGTCTCAAAGTGTAATGGCCTCCAGCCAAATTCATTCTTCTAAAGTGCTCCTTCCAGATCTCGGGGCTCGTTTTTAGGCAGCTAAATTACTCACTTGTGTCAGTTTATTACAATTAGCTGTTTGAGTGCCTTCGCTGTCGTGTCGTACCTGGATACTTCCCTCTAATTCTTTTTCTCCATAATGAGTTTTACAGGGAAATGCACCAGCGACAACAGCAACAGCAGAAGCAGCAGCAAAATGGAATGCCTGGGGAGATATATCAGCTGAGAAACCACGGACTGCAGCTGGTGTATTTATGGGCGCGAAGCTGACAAATGTCTGTGTGTTCATGGATACAACCTCTGTTTTTGACCAGAGGCTGAGCAGCTCCGTTCAAGCGTTGAAAATCACACACGTTCTCAGACAGAAGTTGAGTATGATTCCGTTTTAATGAGCTGAGCAATCGGATACCGGCTCCGCTCTCTCAACTTCCATGCATACGAATGCTGAGCCGATAATAGCTGACTTCTAGCGTTCCGTGTACCATCAGTCAGCAGACATTTGATCTCTTAGGTAGGCTGTTGTGACACAAGCATAATTTCTGCAGAATTCCCCCTTTCGACTCATCTCTGAGCCTGAGTATTACCCAGGGAACGCAATGGCGGTGAATCTGGCGCAGCGACATAGAGGCTGTGATTCCGCCATGATGCATGGTGAGGAATCCTGCGTGTGACAGATTCAGTGCAGTTTCTCCACCGTGTGACAAACCCATCAGCACGTGTACTTTGCACCCGTTTTCCGCCATCACAGTGACACAGTTGGAGGAAATACAAGTTTGGCATCCCTGAAGGCTGCTTCACAGCCTGCAGGAAATTATTTCTATTCCTCTTTTTCCCCCCACACACAAACGGACGTATCCCACCTGGCGAACTGCTGGCAAACCCAGCGGAGGAATGCGCCGAATTTTGTGCCTGATACTGTTCTTTATTCAACCTCATGTTTAATCTCCATTATTTGCCGCCTGCACCATCTGACGTTTACAGCATTCATTGACGAGGATCCTCCAACACGACAAATATTTTTGAAGTTTCTTGAATTGCTGTTATTGGAAAGCGTTGCAACTTTCAATCTCGGCAGGCGCTAAGTAGCGCCCCTCGAACCCATAATCACGCCTCTTTCCTAGTTTAACAATTTGATTTAAGCCCATATTTCTTGTCGCACCATTCATATGCAAAGCTATTTATGTAGCGATACATATGCAAATGGGAAGTTCCACTTCTGCTGCAGGGGAAGGGCTTTCATTTCTTTCCCCCCTCACATGTTGTCAGCTCATTTGCGCAAAAGACGGTTGTTTCAGACTGAGGGAGACAAAAGTTAATTACATTACAAAAGATATGTTAACCCTAATACTTAAAAATGCTCTTCCCTTAAGTAAAACACAATAATGTTTTTCATGACTCACCAGAAAAAATATCAGTGACCAATTCACGAGCGAGGGGAGACGCTTTAACTGTAATTCATTGTGATGGAATCAAATGTACCTGTGTCCACCTAAGCCTTTTACTTCCCTCCTCTGACTGAAGGTTTACAAATGACTGAAATGACCTAATGTGGTCGTGTTTCGCTGAAATTCAGAGCCGTGTCCTGCATACAAAGCCTCCGCAACATTGTAATGCAGCTCTGCTAGTCCAACGGCTGCTGGCGAGACTGCTGCTGCTTCACCCCCCTTTTCAAATGCCTCTCCCCGCTTTGCCCCGTTATCTCGCTTACTTCTGGTCTTTTCAGCAAATCAGACGCCAGGCTGGCAGGTTCATTAGTTTTCAGCATCCCCATACATCACAAATAAGCTCACATCGCATCTACCACCTCCAGAATTGGTTTGTAACTTATACACAACAGTCACAGCAGAGTGAAAGTAATTCTCCCCAATTTTGATGGTTCTCTGTCAACCTTGGCAGAGGTCATAGAATAAAGATTCTTGTGTTAGGTTTTGTGTATATGTATGGGTTTTGGAGTTAATAAGCAGTGGTCTCACACAGCTAATCTGTCCTAGAAACCTTGAAGGCTCCAAGCCCCCCCTGCAGCTGCAGGAATGGACAGCTAACAGTTTAATGACCTTTGTAAGCAAACCTTAACCATCCTCCTGTTTTTCTATTCCTTAGATTAGCCCTGTTGACCTCCTATTAGTTTCCCTGCCCATGAAAGCAGACTTTTATGGAGTTCATTTCACGCCACAACCTTTGTTCACCTGACTTTTGACACCGCCGGCTGTTGTCCATAAAAGTTCTCTTCAGGTTTACGCAACTCGCAGCAGATGAAAATGTCCAAATTAGATGAATCGCCTCCACTAGCCTGACACCTTTTTTTTCCATTTGTGCACAAAATGGGTCGTTATCCGTTTTTTCATTTAGGTTCTTGAAACAAATGTTGATATTGATTAGTTTTTTTCAGCTTTCGTTTTGCTTTGAAAAACGAATGAACGCATGATACACGGATTTACACGGATTTACACGGATTCCCATGGTCATCATCAAGTTGATCAATAAGATGCATTATATTGTGATCAGTAATCAATAGTATTTTATATGAAATCAATCGGTCAATTTAATCCTACCGTTGCTAATCCGACCATTAAATGCAGACGTAAGGTTCACATCGAGAGACAAACGACCTTCTGCACTGATGATTACTCAGTGTTTGGATGAGATGGAGGGAAAAAAAACACGATACCAAACATAAATCGGTACAATCAGTCGGTTACATGCGGTTTTGAATTAATGAATCGAAGCGGCGTGATGACCACTGAGCAGGATTCCACTGATTACACACTCATCAACCGACACTTGATTAAGTCTAGTGCACAACAAATGAGGCTCACCAAGGAGTGGATGTGGTATTATCATCCGGCTCTATTTATTTCTGTGAAACTTGCTTCATTTACATCCACTTTTGTATTGGATGTTTAATTGTCTGAACAAAACATTTCAAAGTGTTAAGGGGAAAAACTTTGAAAAGCATTGAAATCTAAATGTTGTTATCCATCCTCATCAGTGGCAAAGGGCAGGAAGGATATTTATTTATAGTGTTTGCATCACTGGTCCATGAAGCCCAAAGTTGTCTTTTTTAATGTAATTTCTTGATGCTAAAGGTTTGTAGAGAATACATTTTTCATTTCCTGTTGTCAAATGCACAATCTTTGATGGCTCACTTCACTTGTATTCATTTGCAACTAAACACTTCACTTCAATTCGTCATCTCTGCCAGGGGTCAGGAACAACAAATCCCTCTTTCCGTGAAGTCCGCTCAGCTCCACATGTAAACATCATCAACCACGTCATACTGGCACCGACTTGTGTAAGACCTGTTAGACACTCATCTGTACAAATAATTGGATAAGGAGCTTCCCTAACCTTCAGACCGGGCCCCGCAGTTTGCATACTGGCTTGTAGTTTTCGAGGCCTGCATGCTTTTAACCTCACCTTTCCCCTTATCTTTCCTTTGCTTCCGTCCCGGATTTCGGTCGGAGTAAAACAGCTAGCGTGTCTTTGCTCTGAGCTGTTTGTGCAGTTTGTCCACGGCCACCAGGCAGCTTGTGCTGTGATCCCTGACTCCTCTCTGGACTGCGCTGTCTGCTCTTCCCCAGCCAGACGCCACTAAGCTCTCAAGCTTTTGGACAATCAGAAAAAAAAATCTTTGTGTGTTTCTCATTTGGTCTCGACTCATAGCCAGAATCACTCGATGATCATTTTGGGCAGATTAAAACCTTGCCGTGTTTGCTCGGCTGCTTTTATTTGACTGAGTCAGCTCTCCGCCCGTCCAAACGTCATCACTTTAACACAGCATGCAATATCATTTTGAGTGACATCCAATCTGCTCGTCATTTTCAGGAAAAATAACTCATCACCCGCACGCAGCATTTCAGCACACACGAGCACCTGTGGCTTTTAAAACGATGATACATCCCTCTAACAACTATTTCATGTCTCCACTGTGAGTTCAGCCCTTTGTTAACTGCAGATCCACAGAGTCTTTCATCAGAATTGTAACAGCAAATCACTGCAATGATTGCTTGCTCACCAGTGTCACATTAAGGTATTCAACTTGCATCTTTATATGTAGCATGATCAGGCTTAATTATTTCGCTAAATTATTCACAAATGATCTCTTAAATCTGGCACTGAACTAAATTTGACCCGTGTTTGAGACATACCCACAAACATTTTGCTAAAGCATTCAACACGCAGACGGGGAAATGAGGCAGGGCCGAGAGGGGAGGACGCACTCTGACTGCAGCATCAAACGTTTCCCCTTTTTCTACTTGGCTTTTTTCTGTGTGTGTGGGTAAGTGTGTGATTCTGTAGATTTCAGATCTTGACGCTGATGATTCAAAGCTCAACATATCGGCACCTCGGCCCCTGAAGCATGTTATTACATATCGGAGGCTCATTTGTGACATAGTTTAATTCCCACCGGACACCAGCTCACCACCTCCAGCCTTGATTATGCCGAGATAACATTCCTCAGCCTCCCTGGGACGTCTCCCCCACAGGGCACAACCTCACTGTGGTTTTCTCGCCAGTGTCCGGCTCAGGCCACAGCTGGCCCATGACTAAAACACATCAGAGAAAAATCTGCACCGTTAGACTTAAGTAGCAAGTTTGCGTTCTGCTTATTTCCGAAAGTTGGAGGTCAGTTCAACCCAAATGCAAGAAAATCCATCAAACCTGACATTGCAAAAGAGATGAAAAATCTTTTTATTTCGTAACATGAACCGTCACCTTGGGAAGGCAGATTTTGACCACTAGCTTGTTGAAAGGTTCAGACAAAAAGAAAACAGAAAGCAGGGAAAAGTATGTGAATCCTAAATTTAATTCAGACAAATCTCTCTCTGGCCCTCCGTATTATGCTTGCTGACTCATGGTCCTGACTCGCTGTCTTTAATGTCATTAGTGACACGTCCGCTACTCCTGTGATGACGACGAGTCAAACTGAGAAAAAAGAGGTCTATCTATGTGGCGAGCTGAAAGAACGGGGGCAGATAAAGGCGCAGAAATAATGCTGGAAGTTAAACATTTTAATATTCACCACGTTTCCTCAAATGGAAAAAAAAAGAAACGAAATCCTGCTCTTCATTTGTTGTGAATCCAGATAAAAACGGCTCCAAGTGGAAAGTAATTATTCTGCCTTTTAATGTTAAGACTAATAATAATTACCTTGCAAATGAATAATCTCAAAGCAGTGTAAGAGTGACTTCATATAACTTTGTTTAATATGAGATGCTTAGTCTGTTGAACTCAAATGATGACAATGGAATGAGTTTGTAATGCACACATTTTATACCATCGGCAGTCATGACTGAGAGACATCAGTGTTGTACGTTACTAGAAATGGTATTTACATTTAATTGTCTGCACAAATCTAATTGCAACATTTTCCCATTTGGAGTGTTGGAGCAGGTGGCTGGTCAATAGAGCAACAACGATCAGCTAATGTCATGTTACACCGATGCTTTTCTACTTACAAAAATCACATTATGTCATCACCGTGATAATTGAGACTATTACACAGAGGAGGGGGTGGGAGTGTAATGATGCTGACATCAATTATGTCCACCCACAGTCAGAGGGGGGTGGCGCCACAGCTAGACTGCACACTATATCTATCTTTTTAGGAGCAGATCCTCCAACCATCCATCGAAAAGCTCTATAACCTATTATTGTTCTTATGATATACAGGTTTATAGCTAAAAAGAGTATAAAATGTATAATGTAATGTAATCTCTGATTTAAACCATTGCAGCACCAAAGGACTTAAACGAAGCAAACAAAGGTATATTTTACTGCAAACAAATGCCCAACCCCATGTGAAAATCAGTGCAAAGACAAGTTCATTATAAAGCTAAATTGAACTTCCAGTTTTTGCATGCTTTGGCCATGCTTCTTATTTAGGCCATTGAACTAGCTTTAAAAACCCCAGAGAAACCAACCAATAAACACAGCCAGGCACAACATAGCCAAAATATTCCTCATTTCCTGATGGTGCCCCTATTGTTCTACTGCAAGTCTTTGCCGCACTTACAAACAGATCACCATCACTGCTTCTACTCAGCTGTCTTTTGAGCGATTTTGCGATTCAAATTTATTGGTGTGTACATTCACAATCACTCCACAACTATCTTGACTGCGGGAGCAAACACGTGCAATTAAGCGTAGAGAAGTATTGCATCCATAATTGCGGTCTGGTGAGCCCCGGAGTTTCTGTTTACTATTGATTAATGCTGCTTAATTAGCGCCTGGCACCTAACTATGTTGGTTAAATGATGCAAGTTTGTGAAAGACAGTCTGAAAGGCTGTAAAAAGAATATTATTAAAGAAACATAATTTGCTTGTTCAAGAGTGCGTAGTTGCACAGATCTAATTGGGGCAGACGTCACTTGTGCTTGTAGTTTGTTGCATCATGGGGGAGACGCAGTGACCGTCTACAATGGGGAGTTGGGGCCCTGGGGTTTTGAGTGCTAGCAGGCAATAATTAGAGACGCTGAAATCATTATCCTGCTTGGGGATATCAGCTGTTTTATCAGTCTAATCAATAATCAGTTGTGACAGTGTAGCAGCGTTAATTGTCTCCTCTGCTCTTCCTATCAAATGTTTCCCGCAAACACAAAAAGCTCAGGTGTCAAAGACAAAGATGGCTTTTGATGTTGCTGACTGCATTTTCTGCCACGTGCGCAGCTTTCGTTTTTCCTCTCTCCACGCGGCTTCATGTGTGCAAGTCACACGTTATTCTCCCCCGGCATTGCGTCAAAGAGCACGTGTGTGACGACCTACATGAAAACGAGGCTGCAACCTTGCTAGCGCACCGAGCCCTGGGAAACTCTTATCTAACAATGAGCTGAAAACAGGAAGCTAGTTGGGAAGTTTGTCAACAAAGCTCGGAAGTGGCCTCTCGCATCGGTCAGGGTCACAGTTGTAGCCAGGATAATCAAACCATTTTTTCCTCTTCTTTTTGCGGTTGTTAGGCCCAGAATAAGCTAAATATAGAGGATTTTCATACATCAGTGTCCAACATCACACAAAACCTAGTCTACGCTGAAAAGTTGTTTTCTGCAGCATGGACTGCTTCCACTCAACATGATGTGCAGATCTGCAAGCGTTTTTCTTTGCACATGCACAGAAGATATTACATCCAGATCTTTTTTTTTCTTTCTTCAAATCTGACACGCTTTGATTACAAAGTTAATATCTAGCGAGCACACTCAAATGTAAAACTATTTATTCCATATTATCGAAGTTAATATCCCAGGCTTTTCAAAAATGTGTTTACAGATACCCTGAGCATCGTAATGAAATGAATTGCGGATCAGAATGTTTCTAATTACTTTCATAGTTTTCATTGACTCATAAAACGAATAAATTACACATTTACCCTAAGCATTGGCATGTTTATGTATGATAGGGTCTCCTTTCGATTTCATCTACGTACTTCATGTAATTGCATATTTGCATCTGCAGCATCGCCACTGCTCTCATTTCCCCGAGCAACACTTAGGGCACAACACATTCATTCGTGCCATATGGGACTTTAGCGTGGGTTATACACGATCATGTTATTGGGATGTTTTTGTGGCAACATTTATTTTTCATTTCAGGCAAAGGAAAGCAACAAATATGAGGCGCAGGCACTGGATCATGCTCTATAATGAGATATGCCGGGGTGCCACTGTAGACAATATTAGCCCTGATTGTATTATGTTAAAGTGAATGTGTTTAAGAAGAAGGGGTGCAATTTGCGTTTTTCTTCTCCGTCTTCACATTTGTCTGTGAACACCTGGCTGGCAGCTGCGTTGCTACTGCACAAAAAAAAGGACATTCTGCCACAAGTCCTTGGCACAGTTAATACAATTCAAAAGCATAACTAAAAAAGATTCTCATGAGGGCATGCAGAACCCTCCGGGGAAATGAAATAGCTTTTGTCTGGCACATTTGATTAATAAATAAGCATGTTTTGTAAAATGGGCCATCGTGGAGGACGGGCTGATAGGTCTGCGGAGGTCAGTACGACCTCACAGCTGGACTGAATGGTCCCGGTCCTGCTGTGCACCACAAAGAATACAGTATCCATCAGAATAATGCCCTCACACACTGTTTCCGCCTTGTTTTTGCCACTTCACTGTTTTGTCAATGTATTAATTCTGCTAAGTACGGCTGCCACGGTTGAAAAGATCAAATGTCTGGAGCTGTGAACTCTAATATGCTAATGCAAGGCGTGTATTTTTGGATCTCTGCCGAATTTTCAAAGGTTTCCAAGTCGTGTGTCCTAAATCCTGTCGAAAGCCTCGAAGCAAAACAGAGCTTAACGCTACTGATGATACACAAGGGGTTACGTACAAAGACTCTCCCCGTTTCTTGTCATTCTTTTTTAATACATGCTCAACAAACAATCTCGCACTGACAGAAAGTGGTTTTGTTTGGAAGGTACTCCAAAGCTTTCTGTTCCATACCGAAACCGTCCCCCCCACCTGTTGTGAAGCGGTAAGAATTCGTTAAAAAAACAAAAACACAAATGCTGACAAGATTCAGTCATTCGCAATTCTCTGGCACATTTAATCTTCTTTATCTCGATGCCATTTCATGATAGAATGAGTCAGGGTCTTTCATCAGGGTGAGGCTGTTTTGATATTCTGATAGAAAACTGATGTGGATGTAATTGAATCTAAGGGCTTTTGCTGGAGCTCAAGACGGCTAGTTTGCTGCCAATACTGGCAATAACAAGGATAAGGCTCTAGTCCCACTGCTTTCATTCGGATCGTTGTTGATCTTTTCCCCTGATGAATCGTAACTCATTGTTTGATTGCTCTGCCGTTTCTCATCTTTATCTCGACTGCTCTGTTATGGTCAATACCCCGAACCATTTGGTGTCATTTCACAGAGATGGTTCCATTATGACAGACGAAATGTAATCCATCTGTGTGTGCATGTGTATTTGTGTGTGTGCGTATGTGTCTATATGTCACAGTCTCATGAGGAATGTAGAGCAGAACAGAAGAAATTCAGAATATGAACACCACACAATACAAGTTCAATCTGTTTGTTTCTTTGTGTAGAAACTTTTTTTATTCATTCCTCCGCTACATTTTTTTCATGAGTGATGTTGTCCTTGGCACGACTCTCGGGATGACAATGTCACTCACTCACTTAGTTTAAAGCTGAAATATTGCAACACCGATTGGAGGAAATGCCAAGAAATTTTGAACAGTAAGTTGTGATCCTCCAAGGATACTTCCACGAATCTTGAGCGCTAGGCTGGCTGGTAATAGGTAGTTTAGCTGGGCAGCAGCTGACATAAATCGCAATTTCAGGACATTGTTTGGGAGACCTGCACAATTGGTACCGGTGTCATTATGGTTTGTCTTTTAATAATATCTGGAGCCACTATTTTGAAATAGGTGAGTAATACCATTGGACTATTTGAATATTCCAATGTGTCTGGTTGATAGTGAGATCATAATGAGCGAAACTCAAAGAATGGTTTATCAGTAACGGAAAAATGACGACTCAGTGTGCTTGTACAAAGTCATTGATACCCTCTGAGTTAAGTTTGCTATAAGGTGCTCATTGACACTAAATCATGGGGGATTGCTGCCAACAGCACAATTACTCCCACTTCTTCTTTAATGGGAGAATATAAGAATGGTTGAACAGAAAAAAACACTTTCATGGTAAGAAAATCCTTGGTGTGTTTTAGGATTTCTTCCACTCAGGCGTCATTAGAGACCAAATGGGTGATTGCCTGGCTATCCTACCATTTCACAGGTTTTTGATTGGCCATGATGAATAATGTCTGATACAGCTGTCTCAACCTCTGCTCTGATCTTTCAACAGGAGGAAGGGGCGGGTGGGTTTCATTCTCTTCTATAAGGTGGGTTTTATTGGATGTGGCAGACTAATAAAGAGTCTCACTTTGGAGTTGAGGTGAGGGGTCAAAGCTGATGATAAGGGTATAGATGGGGGGGGGGGGGGGGGGGGGTTCCTTCCGTGTGTGTGAGTGTGTCTTTTGGATGCTTGCTCATATTCCACAACGTCCCCAGGGGGCACAAAGGGGAGAACTGGACCGGGATTACAGCATCTGAACGCCATGTTCCTGTCACTCATGGAAAAACACTTCCTGTGCTGGCTCACTCTTGAAAGAGTCCTGAAAGCAAGTGAGAAACAGGAGGGCCAGGGGTGATAATGGAGAGATAGTATAGCGTTATCGCTGAAAAATACCAGGTGACACATTATTAGAAATATAGGGCTAGCAATCATATTCTATGAGACATCACTCTATCAAGATGACTTTGATATGTGAGAAAAATCTGACTATCTGGACTTTTCTTTTGGACTCCCATTGTGTAGGTTGACATGTTATCCAGATTACTTTGCATTAATGTTAACCGCATTCTGTGCGCACAGGAGATTTATTGACTATAGGATATCAAACCGTCAGGATGCTTTGAGTAAATCTGTTCAATCGAGTAGCAAAGGAAATTGTTCCAGGTACAGTAAACACCTTGAGGCACGGTTGACCACTGGGGTAATTCTCCATATAATAAGAAGGTAAATTAATCTTGGTATAGCGGGTAATGTGCAGTGCACCACATTCTCTTTGTGCTGTTATGAACCCTCTGTGCCTATGTGCACATCTATATGCTCTATGGTCGACGTTTTTCATTATTCGGTGGAGCCAGAGCACACATGGTTTATTAGCCTCCTGGCTGTGTGACATATATTTTAATGCCATAGATTGCACACCGAAGTCCTGAGTGGAGGCGGTGATACATGCTTCATATCTGTTCCTGTGGTGTGTGTTGTTGTTGATTGTGGGGTGGGCTACAGGCGTATACAGGGGGTTGCGCTAATTAGGACCTTACTTCAGCTTTTGTGGCATTTTCATTCTGGCAGTTCCCTTGGCGCGCCTTTTATTAAAAAAAAAGAAGAAAAAAAAAAGGCGCTTTACATAGTCATGCATTATTCACAACACAGGTGTCAGTCTGACCCCTGGTGACATCAGCCTACGAAACTGGCACCCACTCATGGCAGTGCAACAGCATGAAGCTAGATGTGAAAACAGCTGTTTTGAGATTACTTTACTTTAATCTTGTCTTGTCAGCGTAAACGTATTTTTTTTTATTAGAGTATATTCTGCCACATAAATAACCATATTCATCAGTTCACGCGTTTTTGAGCTTTAAATCAGTTCAGGAGCAAAAGTACGACGAACATTGGCCACAGTCGGCAGCCAAGTTCACCTCTTTTTTCTCCGTAATTGCTTTTCTGTAACGGTGTGAAAAGCAAATAATGGAGGTAAAGTGGGACGATTTCTTCGCTTTTTGCTCTCTCGATGCGTCTTCACGTTATGTTAAGCTCCCGCACCTTTCAGTCTGTCTCCATCTGGTTATGCGGCTATAGCAGCGGAGTCGGTTCAGCCTGATGGAGGTCTCGAGGGGCACGTCTTCCCCCTAATAAAACAGCTCTCTCTATTTGTCTAATTTCTCCTTATTAATGTGGTCGCGTCTGGTGCAGAGCCGCCACGTCGGCATTAGGAAGCCCTAATTTGCCCTGCAGAGGCATTGTTGTGCAAGGGTAGGGGAAGAGACAGGGGCGTCGTCATTAATGTTTCATAATCTCATCATACCTCTGGCTCTGGTTTGCCTATAAGGGAATCTGGGTTATGTTCTTGTTTACTCGTGCCTACAAGAGAAGACGGCCGGTGAGATAAATCAATGTGTTTGTGTAATTTCAGACCCTGCTCAATGGCAGCTTCTTTTGCCCCGGGTGACACCACGTCCACGCGCACGGGCTATCCATCACCCCGCCGCCGTGGCCTGGTCAATGAGGGTCACTCTCAAGCAGTTACCTGTTAACACGGCTAATGGAGGTTTCTGTATTTGCATGAGGCTGAGTAGTGGGGCTCGGGAGCTGGATAGCAGACAAGCTGGGCGGGGCCTTTCTCATTGCACAAATGAGACCATTCATCACAGCTTTGTTTGCCTGTATGCTCCTTCTCATGAACAATTAATGTGCTGCAGACATTTTGGCGCTTTTCTGTTCTTCCTTTATCTTACGTTGCCTCTCTTTGTCTCACTTTCGAGGACTGTCACTGCAGCGCACCCCCTCCTCCTTCTGATTGTAACTGGAGGTCCATTTATTAATTTTGTCTTCCCTCGCTGAGGTTGGTATCGCTTTTCCTTGACAGCCACGGGGGCCTCGGAGCATAAAGCGTTTTTCTCTGTGCCTCACCTGCTTCAACGTTAACTAGGCTTTGCATCACACACACCAGGCATCCTCTTATACGTCAGTCAACATAGCAATCTGTCCAGTGTGCCGCAGATTACAGCAGAATCACACACCGCTGTAACATGCACCACAGATAACTCTCAGCATTGCGGCAGCCCCTTTCTTTGTTGCGATACTTAATTAGTCCACATTTTTTATGTGTGATCAATATATATTGTTGGATATTTACCTAAGCAATTTGGTTTAAGTGCCCCGTTGCCTCAGAGGTTATAGAGACAGAGGTCCACCTGGGAATAGATGCCGATATACGCCGGACAGGAGTTGTCAGCATAAATCAGCTGCCACTCACCATTAACAAAACACATCCATTAGAATGTTTCCATTTTTGTGTTTAAAAAGACCACTTAATGTGGTGCATCGGTTTTCACACGGGGGAATGATTTGTCTCAGCTTCTTCAAATATTAAAGCGCAGACTTGAGTTATTTCTGCGTACATGCCAGCCATGTTTTGTTCACCGCCTTGGCTAACAGCATCATGAAGAGGGAAGAATGAATAATGAACGATAACTGTGATGGACACTTTTTTTTTTACTTCTATAGACTCTTCATCTCTCACTGGGCATGTTTACATGCATAATATAACCTACGTTTCAGTAAACGTGATCATCATGTTATGCTGAAAAAACACACTTTAAATAGGCATGATGTAAGCTCCTTGCTGGAAAGGAACACCGAATGGGATGTTTCACTGACTTACATGGATATAAAGCTGTCCAAGTCAACTTAATTAGTGTATTGAACCTTTGAATTTGTCCCACTTGCAATTTTATTAGACAATTTCAGATTTTAATGTGTGAATTTTAGAATTTGGCAGTGTTCTAGGATTTCAGGTGCTAGTGCCAATACTGTTAACATCAGCAGCATCATACTGGCATTTTAAAAGATTTCAAATGTTACCCAGATGGAATTGACCTTTGGGAATAATATGCAATAGTAATAACTTTCAAAGATCTATGGCACATTTATCCAGCAAATTCCGGTTGACATTTTGTCCATCAAATCTGTATGTCAGAGATTTGATTGGGGAATAATAAACGCATTTCTTTTGCGTGTAAACATATCTGGTCGATGTAAGAGTGATAGCTCAAACCTGTAGCGCGGCATTGAGATTTAGAGGGATTAGTGGACGTGTCGCTAATCTGCAGTAAACTAGAGGACTCAAATACGATTGACTTTCATTTTAAAAGATTGAAAGTGTGATCCTAACGTGGTGCCGCTCATTTATTGGAAAGCACGTGCACACTTGTAGCTGCAGAGCACACTAATTGTATATGCATCATGCCGCTCTTATGTCTGTGTGCTAGATACTGTCTACTCTACATGAAGAACGAACAACTACTGTGGTTTTCTACTGAGTGTGGCAAGACCCCCCCCCCTCCACAACCTCTCTGAGGTAGAGTGATAAAACATGCATTCTGAGACCTTGGGAATTCACACACACATCTGTGCCTTTTCTTTTGCACACACTGTTAAGCATGTTAAGCACACTGTTTGCAGATAGAGATCTCGGGATGAAACGATAACAAATAAGTGACACCCAGAGCTAGCTGTTGCTGTTTGAATTTCGACACAAGGAGCATTACCTCATTAAGCTATATTAAAATATAAGACTTCGTTTTTTTGCCATCTGGGCTGAAATAACGGGGCAGAAATTGAGAGAGATTCAGATAGATGTTGCCGTTTCTTTCCACTCTGGTAGAAACCAATATGTTGCTTTGGGCGTTGCAGTGAAAATGATAATAAAGATGGATTAAAAATCATAGAGTTGTTGTAAGAAAGCAATTGATTTAAATGTCAGGGTGCATCTTGCCCCTCCCCCTGTGCCGCTTTATTGGGTATTGTCACTGGGCTTGTGCGCAGTGAGTGCTCCTAGGAGACTCAGTCAAGCTTGGAGATCCTTGCAGTGGGTTGGTGTGTAAGGGACTCGGGAGGGAGGGGAGGGAAGGGAGGGAGGCATGGTGGTAACATCAATAATTCACAACGGTATTGCTAGGGAAACAGGATGTGAAGGTGTAAGGGAGTCAGACCAACGCGAGTAACACATCTCTCCAAGCAAATGAACCAGTCTCTAAGCTGTGCATGCATTTCCATAGCATTCCGCGACAAAATGAATGTATTTAGCCTATAAAATGATTGCAGTGGGTTTTTTTTCTTCGTTTTTTTTTTTTGCAAGTGTCCCACAAGCAAGGAGTTTAATTTACTACTGTGCTGAGGATTCTGCCTTTATAAACCCCCGTGTTTGTGAGGGGAAAGAGAAAGGTCTGAGGAGCCCAAAAGACCACGGGTCTATTTCCCAGGCCTGCTTATTAAATTTCCAATCATAGCCTGCGGTGCAATGGCATTACCACCATAAAACACCTCTCCGCGATGTAGCCGTCAGGGCATAAATTGCCATTGCTCGGGTGGAAACCTGAGGGTTTCCTTAACATTGATTTCTGTTGAGATGGGAAGGAGGGAAATAGAGTGTGGGCTATCATTAAAACGGAGACACAGAGGAATTCCTACGAACAGCTCACATTATCCGCAGCTTTTGTATCTCCTACCGCAGGTGCTGAGTGGGCTTTATGAAGCGTTCCCTCTTGTGTTTTTTTGGCCGCTCATTTTCACCGCGAAGAGCCGGTCCCTGTTATGGATACAGGCTTAATCCATTATTGCGCTGATTGCCAGTGTGAGTTCTGTCACACCCTTCCCCACGCTTGGGTCAATTACAATGCAGCCAGTAAATGGATCAGTTATTCATGGAGAGATCATGATCATATGAAGAGTAATAAGTCAAATGATTGCCTATTTGATAAGCGGTGAATCAGATTATGATTTGGATCAACACTGAGGATGCAAGTGAGATTTCTGTCTTATTCCATTGTCTAACATTACATTACCTTTATCACCCCGCTCACTGTATCGGAGTCGAGATGCTTTTTTTCTTCTTATCCCCTCTCCCCAGCGACTCCCTCCCTCCCTCTTGCCCCTCCACAATTTTCTCATTAGTGATTAGAGCAGAGTTTCCATTTCCAGGCTATTGACTGTGCTGTTGGAAGCTGAGAGCCCATTACATACGTTGCTCCCTCTAATTGTTTCCAGTCATAATGAAGTTCCTCACAGCGGAGGAATGGTAGTTAAGTCACATTAGGTCATAGGCACGTTCACGGCAGTACTGTGAATACAACCTGTCTCCTGTTTCAGTCATTTTCTTCATGATTGTGTATTAATTCTGTGCTCCTAAATGAATTTGGTTGGCATAAATGGGTGTAATCATGACGCATACGTCATTCTAGAAGCAATAGATCTGATTAGTTTTATCTGTTCTTATGTATACATTTGTACCAGCAAAGGTATGTCCGCAAGATAGAAGTCCCATTGTCTGCCCAGTATAATGAGGTTTGGCCAGTTGGCTCTTTCTTGCTCTTGTTCCTCTCCAATCCAATTAGAACAAAAACATCATACGTATCATTAACGGGCATACAATACGTTTTCAAAACTCGTAAGACACGGTTGCAGTGGTAAGGGGGGTAGCAGAGAAGCCCCACAGACCACCATTTGCCAACAACTTTCTCCAGTTTCTTTTGGCGGAAACCCAAAAATCACTAACTCTTGGATCTTCCCAGGGGTCTCCTCCCAGTCACTTGTGCTGGGAACACCTCCAAAGGGAGGCAGCCAGGAGGCAGTCGTATTTGGTGCCCACATCACCTCAACTGACTCCTCTCATTGAGCGGAATCGGCAGCCAATTTGATGTGTGCCCAAAACTGTAGAAGGCGCAGAAACTTTGACCACTGCCGCCTGCACTCTTAAGACCACAAACAGAAGCGGTGAAGTGGTAAGAAAACCAGGAGCCACATTAAACATGAAAGAATAGACGCTCAGACTATCGTGCAGATCTTGAGGAAGTTAAAGGGTCATTTTCATTTCATCTGAAGGAGAGTCATTAAATCCTTTTTTTTGTAAATGATTCCTCTGGCAGGAAGAATATACTGTATGTTGACTGTAATTTGGTCCTTAAACGTTTTCAGACAGCAAAAGCGAACATTCCTGAAACTTATGGTGACATCTTCAACTTTCCTCTACTTTCTACAACTGTGGCTTTTGTCAGGCTAGCAAACTAAAAGCTGAAGATATTACATTTACTGACTTTTTCATGGTTAGAAATTCTCATAGTAAGTAGTTCAAATCTAGGAATGTCCTGCCATCTTGGCTTGAAAAAAGGCTCTTTTTCTGTTGACTAATTGACTAATCGGTTAATTATTTTAGCTCCACTTAACGAATTATTTCAAGTCAACTGCACATTAACCTGAGAAGTGGCCACAGCAGAAGACTCAGTGATTCGATGACGTGGTTTTTGCCTAAATGCAAGCCAGAATCAGAGTGCGCCAGCCATACTGCATAAACACGTTACTAGCTTTGCCACTTCACCCAAAGGTGCGGGCCAATAAAAAAAAAACAAAAAAAAACTTCTTCTCGACACAACTGGCGGGAATCGACCCACTTTGAGCCAGCATGGAAATAGAGCTCAATGACTTCGTATATGAAATTCTCCCTTCAAACCGTCTCTCTCTAGCTTCCCCTCTACTGCACATGAGGTCTTAACTAGGAGTAAAAGCACATGTATTGATTAGCACATGTGCCTACACAATCCATTCAAGACCCCATTCAGCCAGTCGGATCACAAGCCTCCATGTTGTTCAAACAGAGTCACAGCACGCCAGAATGACAGGCGATGTGAAATGGAGAGTGATGACACTAGTATAAAGGAGAGGTCTGTTTGAAATGACCCTTAAACACGCCACAACACATCTCCTGTCAAGTGTTTTATAGGGAAAAAAAGAAGAGCTTTTTCTACTTCATCTCAGCCTACTGGGAATGACTCACACTGCTTGCTCCCCTACCTACCTCTTCAATACACTGTCATGGCTCCTGCTCGTGTCAAATCACTCCACTTCCCCCCCACCCTCGACACTTCGCTGTGTAGCAGGACATGTAATGTGTCTTCTGTGCAGCCACATCGTGCACTGCATTACATTGCATGGACCTCGTAATTTCACAGAGCATATATCAGAAAATAGGATGCAGTTATGGAGCTTTAGCCGTGGGGTGGGAGCCAGCCGGCAGCAGGAATCAGTGATCCTTAAGAGTGATTAAATCTGGAATTTGGTCTTGGATGCGGTCGTGTCCTAGTCCTATTCATCCTGGACTGCCCTTGTGCCTTTTTCCTCCTCCTCCTTCTCCTTACCTCCTTTGTTTTCTGGCTCTCTTGTAAAAGCAGCCATAGACATTTCTGTAGATGCGATGAACTGGTGTGAACATCCCGGTAAAAGTAAATAACCAAGCCTATAAATTATTGATGGAGTGCAGGACCTTTTTTTCAGGAATACTGTCTTGATTTCCTCACTTAAAGCACCGGGTTGTAGGGGCTGCCTTCTTACTCTACACTCACTCAGTATGTGTGTGTGTGTGTGTGTGTGTCTTTGTGCACGTGTATGAACCTGGAGCGTTCTGCAGCACAGTTACAGGTTCGTGCCATTTTCCCTGTAGTGGATTGCATCTCATTTGAAACTATTCTTGAGTCAAGTGCACCGAGTGTCGCAGGTAGCACCCACACACTCCTGTGCACACACCAGACTTCAACTTGACGCTGCTTTTTTGGACTTTTTTGATCACTAGTGGCAATTTGGAGCAGAATTTTACTTGTTTTTTTTCATCTACAGTGGTGATGATCGCTAATCAAAGGCAGGGGATGAAAAATATAAGTAATCCAGGCTTCCAACGTGTCAGAAAATAGGCTTTACAGATGTTTTTAGAGGCTCATCTGTGCATATTTTGAATGTGTGATAGCTTTACTCTGCTATTTTGTCCATCTTACCTCACCATGGTTGCTGCACAGCTGGATACAGGACACATTTTATGCTCTGACATGGTAATGAAAATAGCACAGAGTTTCATTTGAAAAATCTTAAATCAGCAAACACCAGCAGAGATCAAAAAAAATAAAAATCTGCTCGTCCATTAGAATAGACACACACGAAGTGGGAGCTTGCATGTGCTCAAAGATGAAACTGTAAGGCTCATTCGCTTTGAAGATGCTTAACAATTTTTTTTCGAGAGGATATTCTTGGACTCTTTTATACGAGCATCTTGTTATGTGCGCTAAGCTCCGTCTTCTTATGCTGGAAGCAGAGTCGTGCAGAAGGAGATGGCAATACGCTGAGAAGGATGATCAAAAAGCTGATGCAAAACATGGAGTGTAATTTAGCTGCAGTCAAAGACCAGTACAGTAAGGGAGTAATTCTCTGAGGCTGATATCACCGCAGACTATTTTGCTCACTTGATGATGCAATGAAAGAATTGTTTCAGAAACAAGTTTACACTTGGCAGCATGTGAGGAGCGTAGACGAGAGTTCCTCCATGGATGACGACTGTCATTCAATGTCTGACTCATTCTCTTTTTGTCATCTGAGCTTTTCTTGATATTCTATCAACGCTTCCCCCCCCCAGTTTTCTCAGGCTATTACATGCTGATATTTGCCTGCTGTTGCTGATTCACTGTTGGTTTCCTTGACTTTCAGATCTTCCTGTGGACGGCAGAAAGAGTGAGAGTGTTCACAGAATCACTCATTCATACTTTATTTCCTCACCAAAAAAACCCTTAGATGCAGATATATGCACTTAATGATGTCAATAAAGCAAAATGGCTAATTCGAAATAAAACAAAATTACATTTCATTGGCCAATCAGTTCCTTTGAATGCTTTAATTACCTCTGCCAAGGATGTTTGTAACTCCATTTGGAGTGTTTGTGTCCCTCAGCAGGATTTCTCAAAAATATATCAACAGATTGAGATTGAGAAGTCAGACCATGAAGAAAAAGTGATTACTTATTTGTGGCTTGTCTACCCCCGTTTTTTGCGCTCTTTCTAATCTTAAAATAAGTTTGAATTAATTTCCCTTCTACATATTGAGCATCCTGGTTTGTATGATTGAATATAATATTAGGCGAATGCGGATCATTGGGGTTGTTTGAGGTGATTTGGATCAAAATTCCCTTCATGTCTCTCTCTGGCCAGAGTTGGTTGAAAGCCTCAAGGCCTCAAGGATCTTTGTTTTTGAGAGGGTTTCTTGGTCCAGCAAACTTTCAAACTATATAAATGTACTGAAAACACATTCTGTACAGTAGTATCACTGTTGCTCAGGCCTAAGAAATGAATTTGCAATCCAAAATTATTAGCATGACTCACAAAGTGATTGCAGAATCATCTACGCTTTTGGTGTAATGCGGAGTCATAAAAAAGATAGAGTAGCATTTTCCCACTCTCTGCAAGTCTGCCATTCAAATCCTTAATTGAATTTCATTACTCTGCCAATAATGCATTTCACAGTAACACATTACCGCCCCCCCCCCCCCACCCATCTGAAATTCATTATTTGCATAGTAAACATTTTTTTAGCATACATATTGAAATCTGGTGCACCAAAACCACTGTGCCGCCTACCTCGGGTCCTTTCATTTGCATGTGCTTTGTATTTGTTTTAGCCTGCGCGCGTGTTGACGTGGGCTAATGCAATGCACATACGCGGACTGACGCTCCGGCACGCCTGCCAGCTCCTCCGTATCCGTCCGTCTGTCATGTTAACGGCTTTAAATGCTGCTGCTCTGCATCGTTTTCCACAGCCGCTGACGTGTCCCGCCTGCCCCCCCACCGGCACTACCACTCACCAGCCAGCACCCTGCCACCCCTTCGCCCCCTCGCTGCGCCACCGCCCCTGTAGCGTCAGAAAGTCTGTTTAATGATTTAAAGCCAATGAATTAAATAATAACCGCACGTTTGATTTTTTTTCTTTCTTTCTTTCTGCTCGGCGTTGTAATTTCGATTGGTCAGTGATGTAACGTATCGGCCTCTTTGCCCCGCAGACAGTCTGGTGCTACAGCTTTTTGATTAGACACATTAGGCTGATAAATTATTCAAACTTCTCCTCCTCCCATCTGCCTGGTTTCAGTATATGCTGCTGCACATATAGTCATTTGGAGTGCTCAGTCATGACCCCCTCCTCCCCCTCCGCTCTGCTGCAAACTTGCCTATTGTTTTTCCTGCTTCCTGTAAGTGGATGTTTGGACTTCGCTACCGGCCCCTACACTCTCACTCTCCTTTCATTTGCTCATTTCACACCGATTCTCACCTTCCTCTCTCCTTTTTTCCACCTATTGTTAAGCCCCTTGAATGAATTGGCCACCTTTTCCCGTCTCCTGTTCCTTCACCAGCTGGTTTAAAAATAAACCGGGTGGCGGGTTTCTCGGCTGGCACTGCCACTCTGATCTGGTGGGTCGTAGGCGGTGTAGCGCTCGCCTGCTGCTCCAGATGCTCCAAATTACGCCGTCCGTGCTGCAGCCCTCTCGCTCCCCCAGACTGCTCGCAGCTGCTACTGAAAGGCTGGGATTTCATAGACGCTCAGTCGGCGTTTCTTCGCAGGGCAGAGCGCGCAAAATTTACACCACATTACTGCAGTTTCAGCACGCCCGAAATCCTGCTCGATGCACTCTTCTTTTTATAGAGTATTCCTGACACATTTGAATAAGATAATGAATGAAGCAAATGTTGGGAGCACAGATGGGGTTTGGAACGTCTCAGTGCCTCGTGAACACAGACCAATTACTAAAACATAGATAAGATTGTAAAGGACCCGTCACTTTTCCCTCTGACTCTGACACGCGCTCAAACGTTAAGTCCCAGCTTTGGGTCTACGGAGAGCCCCCATTGAGTGGGTCATCTGAGCTTAGCACGCCAATTAATCCTGCCACTCATCAGGAGCTTTCTTGAGAATGGCAGCGGTTTATAGTGGAATTATGCTCTGCGCTAATTAGTGGTTAGCATTGACAGTGCCAAGGAGAAAAAGTGAACGGGAGCACTGTTTTGTGACAGCGCCGACAGAAGAGACCGGCTGTCTTTTTCATGCCAAGAAGGCGTCGGCATCCCCCTCCGCTGGTCCTATCCGTGCCTTCATTCATACATACACCTTCTCTTCCCTGTTTGTCATCTCTCCACCCTTTTCTCCTTCACCCTTTTTCTTTTTCTTGTCACCGTGCCAGCCCTCCCTCTGGCTGTGCGCCTCACAGTTGCCATGGTAATGATATAGTTTCTCATCTCTGTAATGTGATGTCTTATTAGGTTTCATCGGGGCGTGTGTCACTATTTTATTTCACGCACCATTTGGCGAGCTTGGGGTCTCCTGTTGAAAAACCTGCCGCCGGAGAGGTGAGCGGTGAGCGTGCCCACGACAAAGTGCAAAAGCGGCAGAGAACGTTTTTTACGGCTGATGGAGAGGAAGAACAAGATGGGGTGAGACACAGAGAAAGTGAGAGATGCGGGGGCAGTGTCTGCTGCAGCTACATTATATTTTCCCCTTGGTTCACTGTATTAACTTGCAGAATAGATATATGACTCTCAATATCAAAGACATGATTGTCTCTGGTTGCGCCGTCTCTCTCTGTTCTCTGAGGCTGGCACACCAGGGAGGGGTTTCAGCTGCTACCCAGCAGGAGGCACTGTGTGTGTGCTTTCAACCATCCTCTGAGAAAGCATTATATTTGCAGTACAGCAGGCCCTCAGTATCCCCATCTGTCTTGAGAGGGTTTTTGGAGACCGCCGAGATGATGTGGACAGTAGATGACGATGATCCAGGACTAAGAAAACCCCCGCTGCCGTTACCGCGGGCTACACTTTTTGTGGAGTTCGTCCTGAAGCTCGAGGATCAATACTCCTATATGCAGCAGAGGTGTGCGTGTTTGCTGAGGGAGCACGTCCTTTTGAATTGTCAGTAAACCTTTGTGTTTTTTTTTGCCTCTGTGTGTCTGCAATTATAACCAGCGCTTTGAACAGAGAAAAAAAGGCGGTGGGAAGGAGGCTGCAGTCAATATCTGATCAATATCAGCCCAGATGCCACTGTCAAACACGTCAATAGAGTTTCTCCAACAGAGGTTTTTATCCCCCACTGGGTATTAACTGCCTTATGTCACCCTACAGGGCTTTTTAGAAATGTTCGTTTGCTTCTACTCCCCCTGTCTTTGCGAATGCCCACGCCTATACAGGCAGCCCCTGTTTTAGAGGTGACAGCCTCAACTGCAATTGTGGCTATTGAACTGGCTATTTGGCTGGTAATTGCAATACCTCTCTTAATTTGCCGCAGTTGAATGAAGCTTTTCTGTTTCTGCTGCTTCATATTCCATTGGAGGGGGTGTAGCGAGAGTGAAAATGAGCTTCCACAAAGACGATGTTTGTGATTTATTTTCCAGCTCTGTATGTTTGCTGATGGAGGTGCCAAAGCCCACGTCCCTGCTATTACACATATACTCACAAAATTTGATGTTTCATGCAGAATAACAACAACACGGTGTATCGTATCTCTCTCCTCTGGGTAATCTGTGCATCCTAGGCAAGAAACAGATATCAGTAAATTGTAAATGACACCATGAAGGGTGCAGGATATTTTTATTTATTTATTCATTTTTTATTTTTTATTTTTTACCTTTTGAACTTTGAGCGCTGACCCAACAACAGCATAAGGTTTAATTTACACAGTCTCCGCCCACCAAACTGTGCTGAAATGCAGCTTTGAAGTTCCCTTGTAGTCCTTCTTAATAATGCTCTCAGAAACCTTGGCTCTGTGGGCGAGGAGGCGCTCTACTGAATATTATATGTAAACTCTGTCATATATTATCGTCTGCGTGCTATTTGAGGACACCCCAGGGCCGCAACCTATGAAAGTTTGTGTGAATTTTGGATAAATCATAGATGAGCCGGTCATATGCAGTAAATCCCTTTTTTTGGGCGGCTGTGTGCACTTTTTCTTTAATGTGTCCTCACCAGGCTCACGGAGGAGGGATAGCGCACTTCGGATGGCATCTGTTGTCTTTCCCTTTCCGTCGGGCTCTGTGCCAGACATGTGTTTGTCAGATGGCAGCACGAGTAAAGATGGCGGCTCCTAATATATCCTGACGCGTTCGCCCTGCGTTCTCCTTGACTGGGTCATTTGTAGTATTTTGAGACCTTGCCACATCCTAATTTGTCTCTGCGTTCGGCACAAGTTAAATTAACGCGCCTCCTCTCCAGCGCACAAATATAGCTGTCTTATTGGACACCAGGAGACAGTCTAGTTTAACAAATGTAATTAACAATTTACCCATAATAAACTTCCCGTCTACTTGATGCCCTTGATTTTTTTTTTTTTTCTTAGTTTGTTTTGTATTTTGCATCTGTTAAAGAAATGATGCCAACAAATTAATTTCCCTTTTGGGAAAATAAGAATAACGCTTTTGTTATTGTTTTTACATTAAGTGTGAAGGAGGTTGGGCAAGAAGCTGTTTAATTGCACTGAGGTATGCAATCACTTTCCCTGTTAATTTAAAAGATCTTTACTTGATGTTATGAAAATATAAAGTCACTAAACATAATAAAGTCAATCTAACATGACTGAATGCATATTCTTTGTCTTTTAAGCAGCAGAGATTCCTGTTTAGTGAAGCCCTAAACTGCTGCAGCACAGCTCAACACCGTCCAACACCGTGCTCAAGCAAGAAGAGAAATGTGAAATGGGACGGTATGAATCGATAAAAGGAAAAAAAGCCCAACAGTTATTCTTCTCCCCGACCACAACTCCAGGTGAATAAACTCATCCATCCATCGTTGCAAATCAAAAATGAAACTGCAACATCTGGATCTTAAGTGACCGTTTCATGAAGTTTGAGTTAAGGCTCATTCAGAGGGAGAACGTTGAGAGGGAGAGTGGGAGGGAATTAATGGCCCTCTATAAAATGTGAAATTTGAAGGTGTCCACCCTTCAGCTCTCTTCTCTGGTTGGGAGAAGCAGATTTAGGTCAGAGAGATTTGGGGGTGGCAGAGCAGCTGGAGAGCTTGTTCTGGACTGTCAAAGCTGCCCTGTATACCATCTGGATGGGCTGATAGTGCAGCAAAGCCAGTTATCCTCTTTAGAAAACTGTGTGGATCTGCATAGTAAGAAGCCTCTGATGCACCTCTGCCTCTGGTGCCTCGAAAGCAAACTTGAGGTGATCACTGCACGCCTATCATCTTACATTGGGTGTCTCGTACACGAGCGTTGATGTTCCCCTAGACAGATGTGGGTGATATAACCTGGCAGCGTGGCCTTCAGGTGTCCGGCCATTTTGCCTCAGGTTCTACATTTGTCGTTCATCAGGAGCTCCACTGAGTCTACTAACAGCTAGAGATTATGCCCCCCACCTCCTCTATGTTCAACACCAACATATCCGGTCGGTTACTGCTCAGAAGCAGCCTGAGATGGTTTATCAGCAGCAAACCGCTGACTACTTCACACATTACCGAAGCTCTCTCAGCCAGTATTCACACGCTAAATTGGGGAAATCTGCCTTCTCTGGTATCACGGCAGGACAGGATCATTTGCTTTCATGCATATCACGTCGCTCTCCTGTTCAGGGAGGGGGTTTCCGATAAAGCCTACTCAACAGAAATGCCGGGAATAATGAATAGGGTTGATGAGAAAATCCCCCGTTTTATCCCTAAATCCACTTCTTGTTGAGATGCCATTTACTGTAGTAATCGTGCCTCAAGCACCACTTCTGCTTTGCCTGTTGTGGAGCGCTTCTCCAAGTGGAAGGTGAAAATGAACATCGCACCTCTCAATTGATGCCTGAACGCCAGCTATCGTACCTTTCGGATTTAATTTCTAAGTGTTGATAAATGCAGTGTTATTGTTAATGAGGATGTAATCCTCTCCTAATGCAGTCTACTTATACCAGCGCTTTCATTCAGCATTGATTCACTCAGCGGTAGCTCTATAGTTTTTGTGTATTATTTTTGCAAGAATGCACACTCAAACAGGGATTTCGTGTTTTTCTGAATGCTCTTCTATATATAACGCGCGTGCAGTTTACAAAGTATGATTATGGTTGTTTGCTCCCGTGCATTACATCACTTTGCTTATCTCCACTCAGACCACACACAGCGTGTTGCGAGCATGATGAAAGACAAAGGAATGATTGATGCGCGCGAAGCATCTACACATCTGTTGTGCTCCTCAGGGGGAGATTTTGAGGGGTGCCCATCCCCTCTGAGAGGTGCCGGGGTGTGGGAAGCTGCAGTTGGGACGCAGCGCAGAAACTCCACAACTCTTGGAGCTCAGCTTTCACCAGCATTACATCAGCCCTGGGCCGTTTTCTCCAACCACATCAAACGGCTCCGAGGCGAGGCCTGTTGACAGCGAAGGGCAGCCGACGGGTTCCGCCGGGCTTTTGGTTGCCCCGAAACAAGGTCTCTTAGCTGTTTTTTCTGCTTGTCTTTTTTGTCACCTGTGAACTCTGAGTCTCGTCTTAAACAAATTTGATGTTGAAAGTGGAAAAGGAACTCTGCTGTGACACATAGCGTAAGTCAGCAACCTGTTTGCCAAGTGAGAGTGCACTGACAAACACGCTGCATAAAAAATGCAATGTCTTCATTCATCTCGCCTTGACACAGCGGGACTCCCAACAGAGCAACACTTCAGCTCGTTTCCACGGTTTCATCCTACTGTGGAGTGAGTTATCTAGTCAAATGAATTTACACTCAAGACAGATTATTTACTGAACGGCTGGTGAAATTTCACTTTGTATTCAACAATTATCAAGACAGACGATTCCTCCACAATTTTAAATAGGCTTTGTTTGGAGTATTGATAAACGGCGTGCAATATTTCTGCATCTGAGTTCATTGATTTGGGGCGTGACGATCCGCAGATGCATCAACATGCATGGGGCTTAATGTATGTGAGGCCGCTGTATTGATTCCGACAGGCTGCATCTGTAATAAGTCAGGAGTCGTGGGAAAATTAATGCAGTAGTTAGTGCACAGAGATGATGGGCATGTCAAATCCAATGTATTTGCCCAATTTTTTCCCCCTTCCCCTGCACCTCCCCCCTCTCCCGCGTTCAATTAAAACAGACTCTCTTCTCTGCCTTCTCCGGCCTCTCTTTGTTCGCTCGGATGTCCACTATCAAATATTACAATTATTTGTGTGAAATAGATGTTAGTATTCATGGGTGTTTTTTTCTCAAAAGATAGAGGTTGCTGCCAAATGTTTATGGAGCAGTAGAAACTAGCAAAAAATCTCCTGACCCACATGCAACAGAGTTACTTCGGGAGTGTGAGCAATACCACCTGCAGATTTAAGCAGAAAATGTACCGTAAAAATAGGTACTTCACAAGGACACGGTCCAATTCTGTGGTCAAATTACCAAAACAATCAACTTTTTAAAAATCGTGAAAGCACAATATATCATCAATAAAGCACAGTTGCTACATTGGGAAATCAAAATAGCACATATTTGGGTTTTTAATCTGTCTCAAAGGGCACTGCTTTGTCCCCATTTAAATACTCCACTGCCCTGAGACTAAGGAAATGCAAATGCTTCAAAGTTCTGAAAGAAAAATTGGGAAGTAACGCTGGGGCTATAATGCACTCTTGATATAGTATTTATGGGTGTCTGGTTGACATGTAGGCTATTTAAAAGCGTGCTGTTTTCATTCAGAGCCTTATGGTCACCACTCAGCCCTGTCAAATCCAACAGCGCTCCATCATGCCCCCAACTCTGCGCCTGATAAAGTGATTTAATTTGGCTTATAATAAATCCGGCAAATAAGTCGTTGTCACATTAAGTAGCACTGCATGCATCTTAATACCACTTGGCCTTTATTTATGAGTTGCTGCAAATTTTTATAAAGCGATGTGACAAGGGGCACGACATAGTTATGAAACGGAATATGGTTGATTGAAGTCGCAGTTTCCTCTGATGTGTCTCAGTTGGGTGGTGATAGAGATGTTGAGATGTGATGAATGCCAAATGGAGTCCGATGAAGTGATGAGTCACAGAGGAGTGTGTCAGCAGCGGGGCCCAATGAAGGCTGCATTTGTATCTGGCCAGGCTGGATACTAGAGGGGTGTGTGTGTGTGTGTGTCTGTGTGCACGGTGCAGGGTGCGGGTGGTGATGGATGAGGAACGAGCAAGAGAAGGACGAGGCATGAAATAGAATGAGGATAAAGGACAGAGAAGTCCTGGCCGGCACAGGGAGGGGGAAGGAGACTGTGAGACAGAGATGGAGAGACTGAGAGTGGGGAAAGAATGAGGGTCACGGGGAGACTAACCCACTCTCAAAATTGCTGATGTTTGCTCCTCTCAGCTACAGCATGGCTTCTCACTTTAAATTTGCATTTGCTCAGACAATATCAGGAAAGTGTATCAGGTAAGTATTCCCCGTCAGCAGACAGTGAAGGTCTTTCTGTTTCTCAATATCTGGAAATAAGGTGTGTGAGGAGTGTGAAAAAGCCATTGTCCTCTCTCGTGTGGAGTATTTAAAGGGATAGTTCAGACTTTTTGACATGAAGTTGTATGAGTTCCTCACCATCTGTGTCGTTCATCAGCAGTGACTTTCCCCCCCGCTGCGTCCCGAGAGCGGAGTCCTGCGAGCGGAGTCGCGGCCCGGTTTCGGTGTTTCTCAAAGTAGTTCCGTCTAATTGCTGGGGTCACACGGGGGTCACCCAGCACTATTTTCCCTCCGTTCATATCACTGCCTTTCCATCAGATTGGAAGTTATTTGTTGTTGTCCAAAGCAAATCCCAGTGTAAAAGCCTGGCAGTGGTCTCCATTGCTCTGGATAAAAAATGCAGAGTCCACTCAGTCTGAGACTGTGTACTGCAACACTACATTTTATGATCCTATAATCAGTATGTCATCGTGTGCCGTTACTTTGGCCGCTAAACAACTGAATGGAATCACTCATTCACAGACCTTATTGAATGGGGTCAAGAAACCACAGATTAAACGGTGAGCAAATCTGATGCTTGGAATCCTGCTTCTGTGATTTCTAGTGGTGCATCTAATGTGTGTCATTGGAATGCATAGTTCTCCTTTTCTCCTCCTCCTTGTTTTTGCTACGTGCTCCCCCTTCAACCATCCCATTGATACATATGCATGAGTAGGAAAAGTGCAATTTGCCGTTCTGCCCTCCTGCAGCAAGGCAAAAAGTCCCTTCATACATACTTTCTTCATACATTTGCCTCGAAGTATGCATTTCCTGCATCAGAAATGTATTTCTCTTTATGCTCTCCAACGTGAATCCAATGAGAGGAGGAGGTGGGGTTGAAGATGAAGAGAACAATAAGGCGCTGTACTCAGCAGGCGGTGTGATTCACACTCCATTTTCTTAGGCACACCTTATTTCGACAATGGCCCCAGATTAGAGAAATCCTTATTCTTCTTGGTGTCATAACAGCTGTAGCCTGAAAAAGAAAGCTCTTTTCTAATGACCTTCCAAATGGTCATCTAGACTGGAAGCCCTGCTGTGGATCTGCGAATTACTGCTGACTTGTGGGTAAATGAAGCTTTCGTTCCGGCTGTGAGCTGTCATGATCTGTTTGAGAAAAGCGGGATTGTATTCATGCGTGCGCACATGCTCACTTACAGTACTCCGTCATTCACACACACACACACACACACATACACATGCCCTGGGTTCAGGCAGAGACGGATCGATTCATCAGTGGTTGAGTCATGCTGCGGGTGGCGGCTTAGAGGAAGAGGTGTCCTCTCTGTCTCTCATGGTCCCTCTCTTACTTTCTTTCTCATCCATTAGTTTATCTGTCACTCCTCATCTGTCGGCGGCGGCACATCCACTCCTCCCTCTCTTTCTTCCTGGCCATCGTAGTGTGGCCTGACCTTCCTTGGATCGTCTTCCTGTGTTCAGCGGACCAGCGGGGGAGAGGGGCCGGCTGTTACCAGGCAAGCCAGATGGCAGGGCCTAACCTGGGGCAGGAGACTCGGACCAGGGGTAAACCCACTGGCCAAACTGGCGACTGTGGCAGCAGACAGTGGCTCTGTGGGAAGCAGCCTCAACACCACAGTAGCCCCCCACGGTCAAAAATGCTAATTAGGTGCCTTTAGACAGGTGAACTGACAGCCTATCTGGCGTAGCCGGTGTGTGGAAGTCTCTCACAGGTTTTGGTTGTCGTCATCTTGTTCAGTTGCAGCCAGGTGTGTGTTTGGATGCAACTGCAGTGCAGAGGGGGAGCTCCTCTGCCCAGAATCGTCACACTCACAGCCTTTGAATGAAACCACAGCTGTAGTGAGTTGTCAATCACTATTTGACTCTAAATTGACGTCCAAAATTAACACTATGCTGTATTGAAGATGCTCTACTTGTGATTGAGACCATAAAGTCATTAGGATTATATTGACTTGGTAAACCAGGTGTGAAAAGAATCATTTTCTCCTGAGTAGATGCAGTATGAGTTCATTTTGCAAGTGCCTGACCCGACTGGTTGTGAGAGAGAATGTAGGTTTAAGGCACATTTTCAGATCTTATATTTATTTGAAGCAGCAATTTGATCTACACTAGTGCTGTAAGTCATTCTAATGGTCCCTCGGAATACTTTAACACGTTGTGATGTGTGCACACCATGGTCTTAAGATGGTGACTCCATTCAGTGTCTGGTTTCGGAAAAAGAGAGCATGCCTGATGGTGTAAGTCATGGGGATACATCGCATTTTGGCACGCTGCTGACTTCATGAAGCCAATTTCCTGTTGTGTTTACACGGTCATCGCAATTGGGTCTGGGTCGATTCTGTCTGACTAGTAGATTTGAATATTATTTCCTCAAATTAAAGAAATAGAAAGGGCGCGATTAGAGATGTCATGGGGGCCCTCCTGAGGCATTTTGCTCTGCCCATATCGACCAAAAATTGAACATTTTAGAACATTTTACAGGCCACCTGAGGGTTTTTTTAAGGTCTTAAAAAATGCGATTTATTCACAAAATGATAATGACCCAGGAAAACAATCGGATCATTGTACCCTTCAGTGCTTGGGCCCTAATAACCACTGCAGCGATTAAAAAAAGAAAAAAAAGAAAAGACATGTGATAGTTATTAAAGACAGTCCACTCAGGATGGTCAAGCTGGGAGTTGAGAGCAGTGTAATTCCCCAAATTTGGAGTGCACCCATATTCTGAGCTTTATGGCGCACAGGCCAGAGAGCTGGCGGGGGAAAGCATAATGGAAAAAAAACACAAAGCATCTTTTAGCCAAAATATGATAACCTCTCATCCAAATGACTTCAAACTCAGCACCGCACTTGCTTATGTCTCCAACAATACGCCAGCCAAATATGAAATAGATTGGCTGTAGAAAAAAGCAAAGACAACACACATACAGAGCTTTTTTTTCATTATTCTGAGATCAAATAACAGTAGAGTATTTTATTGTTGTGCGTGCGAGAGAAAGATCATGTTATAAATCCACCCCCGTCTTTGCAAGTCAGTATATCATCATATTTCTGACTTCTGTAACAGCTCATACATTAGTTAACCATAACTTCACTATTCATGCATGGATCATCAATAATTCCACAAATCATGATTTCAGGGGGGAGCTCATGTCTTATTGAGTCATCCCCCCCCCCCGGCTCCCTCACAGTTTGCACCCCCCCTGCATGTGATTGCTCTGGCACAGATTTGGAGTCATGTGGTTGCAGGTAGCGTTTTTTTCTCTTCCCGCTGCTCTTGAAAAGTTTCGTTGTGGACTGTGAGGGGGGGGGCTGAGCTGCGGCGGGATGAAGATGATTCATGTGGAAAAGTCAAACCGAAGACGACGAGGCTGACAGCAGGGGGAGAGAGCCAGTTGGGGGGGGAGGCGGCATATTGAAGAGTTTGATGGGAGAGGACTGATGTGTTCCAGCCCTTGGAGTGGAGTACATCAGCTACCGAGCCTCTACATGATGTGCATAAGTAGCCCTGCTTCATTTCCCACCAAGAATTTGCCGCACCTCGCCTGAGGCTATCCCGAAAGCCACCCGTTAATAAGGGATCAGAAATCATAAAGTGAGCTTTACACAACTGTTGTTTCAAAGGCGGTGCGAGAGCACAGCTGTTTGACTCTGCAAAAACACCAGTCGCATGCAAATGAAATCGTCTCCTGGATATATCAGCGCGGAGGTCTGCTTTCCGAGTGGTTGGGGTGACCGCGGAGGACGGCAAATTGTGGCTAAGCAGCATCAGTGCCGTAACAGAGCCCTGTGCACTCCGATGAGTTCCAGTAAAGTCAGGTGTTGAGATGAAAGAAAGGCCTGACTGTGCTACATGGCTAATTTAAAGGATTAACACCTGTTCCACCAAGGCGGATTAATCCAAATCCCGCTTTAACCCCTTTGATCTAAAATCAGGGTTAGTTAAGGAGTGGACTGCCCTAATCCCTTCACAACAGTGACCAGAGAGTACCTGATGGAGCAGCTAGTGCCATGCCACAGTGTCCACCACACTCATTACTGCAACTTTAGTCCCTTCGTTCACTTTTCCTCTCTTATTGTGGTGGATGGATAGAGCCATTACTGAATCCTTTTGTGCATCACTCCTCTCTCGCACTTCAAAAGGGTTAATTTACATTTGATGTGCTCTCACAGGGCTAGATTAGTAAGAGCAGGAAGAGCTGTCATTGGCATAATAAGCTCCAAGTATTAAGGTATTATAGCCTGATCACTGGAGGAAAATGTTTTGTTGAAAAAAATCCACAGTATCTGGTCTGGCTTTGGCTCAGTCATACTTTCCTCAAATAAATCTCTATTCCAACAAGTATAGTAACCAAATGAGCAGCTGCAGCGGCTCTTAGAAGTAGTTAATTAAATATTCTCACAGTTATTTACTATTAATTGTAGTCTTTTAAAGACATCATCAGTCATAAATTGCGCCTTTAATGCTTTAATGTGCTTATTATGATTACCAGATTGCGGTGTTTGTGTGACTCGAGTGTTCATGTGGGTGTGTTTGTGATGGTAACACATGGATACATTTGATATGAGAGAAATGGAAAAAAAAAACAGACTGTGGGAAAATTTGGATAGATTTGGTGTGGTGAAGACGGTGGGAAGAAAGGTAATTGAAAAAAGAGCAGCATGAGTTTGGTTTTGGGGTTTTCTAAATGAAGGACTACAGATGGGTGGGTCTCACCACAGCATGGTTTTGTGTGTTTGTGTGTGTGTGTGTTTGTATTCATGGAAGCAGATAGAATGCATTGTCCTTTTCCGCCTCTATGTTTAGTACGTCGACTGTGGAGGACCACACAGGATCTCAGCCTCATGCATCGGGGCGATGTGGCAGCACTGTTATTATTGATCCTGCCGCAGACGTCAAACCCCAGCACCGATTTAACTGCCGGCCTGATTTAAACAATATGCTTCAGCTTGTTTCATCCATGTCCAAAACCACTGAATTATTAAACCCAGCATGAAAGCAAAGGTCCCTCTCTTTGCAAAATATCTTTACACAAATCTACTGTTGAGCAACTTGAGGGGATAGGGGATAAACAAGCTCCTCTTCATTAGTGTAATTTGAAAATTAGCGGATAGGGCTTGAAAAGAAAAGAAGATCATAATCATGTGCTTTTATCGTGCTATGTAAAGAATCATTGATCAAACACTAAAATGCCTCAAAAGAAAGAAGAAAGAAAGCTTTGAGTAGAAATTTCATTATTCCATGCATTACTGAGAAGAGATAAGGACGTGTATGTGTTCTTTGTGGGAGTAAGGATGAGCTTTTGGGTGCATCAGTGCACAGTGAACTCATTAATACTTAAGGGGCTTCACAAAAAAACTCTAATGGATTTAGAGGTTTTTTTCATACCCTCAGCCTGCAAATCACATTCTACTTTTATTATTAGTTTTATCCTGTGATCAGAGTTTAATTTTTGTAATAGGTGAGGCACACATTTGTCAGCCACATTGGCTAATGGCAATAGCTGATTTTCCTTTGTTTGCATGATTGAAGGTTGAGTCGAATGCTTGTATATAATTTCATTTGTGGTCATTCAAAGAAGGATAGATAAAGGGGCTGGAATTATTTCATTATGAAAATACTTTTCCTGGCAACAAAGACAAATAAACAAAAATAAACCGGACAACGGACAATTTTTTATTCTTAACATTGCACTGGACTGGGTTAGTCTTATAAATAACAACAAAAACACAACTACAAGCACAAACTGAAAGCCCAGACCTCTGCCAAGCTCCATGATATATTTCCTGAGGAAAATCTCCAAGTCTATGTAATGAGTTCTTCATCTGCTACTCATCCGTGGTCAATAGGCAATCAAACAGAAATCACATCCTGTCTCTGAGAGGGAAAAGAATATTAATATCGCTATTTGCCAAAATGTTATTTTAAAAATCAGCAATGGTATAGATGATGACCTTTTAGACAAAACATATTACATCATGAACCAAGTCAAAGCCAGAATGGAACACTCTGAACGAAGAGTAGTGGAAAACATTATGATAGCGAGCAGAGACAGACTGTATTTTTGAATATGCTGCGATATGGGAATGAGATGGTCTCTTTGTAGAAGAGACTTTTGACAGATATTAACCTTTTTATGCCTGTTGAGGTTATCAAGACCTAGTCACCGTTTGATTTGAACCATGTATGGAACAGCGTAGGGTGGTGTGATTCCTCCACTGACCCGCCTGATTGATGCTGGTGTGGATGAGTGAGTATCGTGTCTTCATCCCGGTCTGCCACGAGTCCACTCTCCAGATGAACCCTTCTGCTCCCCGTGGATAGGACCCAGTAAACAAATAAGATCTGGAATGGGTTTCAGGTCCAGTATCATCAGCCTTTGCTCGGGGCACGTTGGGTGGTCAGTGCATGTGACCTTCTCATAGCAGGGCTCCATAACCCCCATCCATCCCTATTAGAGGACACTTATCAGGGACAGCAGCCACAGTGACACACTCCCAGCTGGGCTTCCCTGGAGAAAATGCTGTGCGGCGCGGGTACAGATCCCCCTGGCGCACAGAGGTGTGTGTGCGTCTGTTTGTGCGTGTCCTGCGATTGTGTGTGTGTCTATGGAGTTGTTCTCTGCAGATAGGACCCTGTAACTCTGAGATATGCACAGGCTCATTAATTAGAGGCTCTCATTATCCCCCCTCAGGCTCCAGACACTTAATCAACACCAAGCTCCAACTAAGACACACGCATGCATGTAGCTTCACGCGCGTACACAGACACACACACACACACACACACACACACACATCTTCATGCACAACCATAGTCCATAGCAGACTAAACTCTGACACAACACCGCCAAGAATAGAGCAGTGTAAAAGAGGTGAATGAATGAATGTTGATGGGGGTTATTTGTTTTCAGTGTCGTACGTGCGTGGGTGTCATTGCTGTTTAACACTTTTATTATTATAATGTTGTTAAGCATTTCAAAACAGATTCATCCATCTGCCATGTCTTACTCTGGTAGCAATCTATCAAACACTGTAAATTATATTTTTATGTTATAAATTTCCATGCTGGAAACATAATAAATGAGTTTTCAAGGCCCATTTCTTTGTGGCAGTTTTTGCTAATCTCTTTACTCACAACACAAGCATTAGGGCTGAGACCTTGTTAAAGAGTGGCCTGCTGATGACTCGTGTGTTTGTATCAGTGCACATTTGGGTATATATCTGTGTTCTTGCTGCGGGATTTATTACCTTGAAGCTCCAGCCCTCGTAATTAAAAGGCTGCTGTTTATTCAAACGGGGCACTGATAGTACGCAGCGACACTTCAGTGTCGTGACTTAGGAGCGAGAGTCTGTCTGAAATAAATTACCCTCAGACAGTTGGGAGAGCGTTTGGAGTGCTGCTCGTCTGTCTGGTTTTTCAAAAACTTTTTCGACACATTTCCTTTTTTTCAAAGCGCACTCTGTTAATATCATCTGAGTGATGCAGGCTTTACATCATGTGAACTAACAAACATTCGCGTGCAGACGGACACAAGCAGGGAAAGGAGGCAGCTGTGCACAAAACTGCACTAATCCTCACACAATACTACATATCCACCACTGCAAACGTCTGATTAAATGAACTCTCTTGTTCTCTCCAAGCTAAACTATTTGCTGTGTTTTAAGGCAAATTAAGACTTTACAATGAGATACACCATTCATGTCTGTTTGTTGCCATAAAAATGTGTGATTAGGTACTTTGTGATTACAGGTGAAGCAACGGCAGTGGCCTTGAAGCAATGCTATCTCACTTGTCATCCAATGCTGTTTCTAGTAAGCCACAAAATAAATAAACCCTTAAAGAAAAATGACTCCAAAGGTCATAAATGCTTGTGGGAAAACAGCATACAACAAATATGCCTGTCCACCGGCCATATTAGTTCTGACCGGTGGAAAGAAAGAGGCCAGAATACCGAGCCAGGGGGCATGTCGGGGCACAGAAACAATGGTTTTTTAGATGTCATTTAAGCTCCACAGATGCAGCATTTTCTCTTCCTGACCAGTACTCGGAGCATTTACCACATAATACTTTACCTCAGTTGCCCATTCTTACTCACATTCACACACTACAACGTACCATTGTGCTCATCAGGAGTAGTTAGGAGTCCAAGGACACTTACACTCCTTACACTGGGTGTTTTTGTCCAAACCAAACCATATGTGAGTTAATAATCTTTTTCTTCTGTCTAAAAGAGTAACTGCTGATCTCAACAAGATGTTGTTGAGCTTTGTAACTTAGCCTCAAACATCAGGTGAAACCATCGCAACAGTGATGTGTGTAGTGGACGCAAAGGGAACATAGTTAAATGGTATCAGGGTTGGAAAAAAGAACCTTTATGGTCTTTTGGGATGGAGGTATTTGTGTTTTTGTTTGTTGTAATAAACATGCACTACATTGAGTCAAACTGGAAACATGGTTCTTGTATCTCAGATATCCCGCAGCTCGCTGATGGATGATTTTGGCTCGAAATTAGTCGGTATATTTCTGTCGCTGCTGCCAAACCTACTGTACATTCTATTAGTCTATAGACTCTCTAGGCCAATCAAACTCATCTCTATGAAACCAGCCCCCGATAGGAACATACAGCCGAGACATTTTTGAGGGCACGATTGGCAAGAACAAGAAAAGGAAGCACAAACTTTTAAACAGCTCCAAGTTGTGGAAAATGAAAGAGGGGGTTTCTGTTTCCCTCTGAAGCCCGGAGTCTGATTTCCTGTGCGGCTCTGATTGGGAAAGCAGAGGCACGCACGGGGAGCCACTTCTGTATGGAGATGCCAGATGACAGGCTTCGCTACGAACAGACGGCCGTTGAACAGCACACAGAAGTGGCCTTTGATTGATCATCAAACATGGCTTTTATGAAACTGTCTCGTGTGTATACCTGTTTTACGTGAGGGGGAGGAGCTTTTGGTGTTGGGTGTGTGGGCTTAAAAGAGAACATTAACAGTATCTTTGCGCAGCTTTGCTCGATGCAGCGTGGTGCCAGCAAGCGTCAAAGGAGAGGTAGCAGTATGAATAAAAGATGTTATTATTTATTGATTGTGTAGAGACGAAATCTATCATAGAGTGGATCAAGATGTAGCTACTGTAGTGCTAGAACTGCAGCCCCCTTCCCCGTGAGACAACAAATGTGCGCTTTGATCACAGAGTTTCACAGGGCACGGAGGAGGGTGTCATCCTGCCCGGGCCGCCAGCTGTAGCTGCGCCGCTCGTGTCATGTTCGTGTTCATGTTCATCCATGTGGATTACCGAGTGGACTCAGTGCGCACAGCGGGAGTTTTGTCCATTAGGCCATATGTCAGAGCGCCCCCTCCTCCGACTTGTCTATTGTTATTGGAGTGACCCCTGTGTGCACCGTGCACCCCACTGACCCTGAAGACACACCGGCTTATTGACCACAATCGCAGCTCCATGGACTCTATTACCTCAAGCAATTTAAATCGCCGGCTTATTGTTTCACCTCCACAATTCAATATTGTCCATTTACAAGGTTGGCCTGTGTTACTTTGCGATAATACCTTGCGCATAAACAGCAATAGTGCTACTGTATTAAAGCCGGTGCTATCCAGTGATGAATATGCTGGTTGTGAGCTGCAGCAGCAGCGACCAGCTCCATTAGAGGCATTTTAATGTCGATTCCCGCTCCGCTTTGAAGCTGCCTCCCTTTTGCGGCTGTTGCAGCGCGAGTGTGGTTACCAGAACGTCCTCTGTGTTGACTTTTACGCGGCCCACTTCTACAATCAACGATCGAGAATTTCTCTTTTACGCGTGGAGAAGCTGCAGATGTTTTTCCCACTCGCTGGACCAAAAAAATATCCTTGGCAAAATGGTACACACACGCGAAGGCTGCGTGGGGTAAAATATTGCAGTGCATACTGTTTGTGACAGCCATTCTAGCAGTAGGAAACAGGGAAAAGGTACATAAACAGGGCTGTGCTTGTTCTCCAGCGGCCAAGGCTCTTTTTCTTTATGAATAGTGTGTTTAATGTAAGAATTCAATCTGCTATTCCCGCAAAAAAAGAGGGAAAATTCAAGGACAGTAGCTCTCACTGATAGAGATCGAGGCGGTGAGTCGCCGCAGCAGTGGAGCGTAGTGTTATTCGAATCATCTTAGCTCATTAACACATTAACGCGTCGCAGAAGCAGCTGAGCGAATATAACCACTCGATAGGTTTCAACACTGCGCATAGGTGGAAGGAATCGGCCACAGTCCCTAAGGTGATTTCATTAAGGTTTGAGGTTTCAGCAGCATTAAAATACTTTGATTTTAAGAGCTGGGTCACAGTTCTTCTGGGGGGAGGAAGAACACACTCATTGGACAGCAACAGAACTGATACCATAGCAGAGGCACATTTTAACCAAACGAAACAGGTATTGAATGATGCTTTCACACTAGTGGCAACAAAGCTGCTAAACAGCCAAGCGGTTCAGGCAACAGAATTGTAAACAAGCCGCTTCGAAAACCCATAGACGGTCAGCATAACCTCAACTAGCTAAATTAACGATTCTCCACGTTCAAATAACTTGTGGTTTCCAGCTCATTTGTGTTGGTTTTTTGATTAAATTTCAAACTGTTGGTCGACAATAGATGGCGACACTGCCAGTGTGAATGATCTTTTTGCGAAATTCTACATTTTATGATAGAATTTAGAAAGCATAGCCTCAGCGAGCTAACTTAGCATCTCATTATAAACTAGCAGCTGCTCATTTGAATGTAGATTCTAAATCCTGTATTCTTCTTCTGCGCTGTTTACTAAAGCCATCCAATAAATGAAATGAATGTAGGTCACGACCTCACCTGTTGATGGAACTATGTGTTGCATAGCATAGTTGCATAGCATAGTTTGTCCAAAGCAATGTCGAGGTAATATGTATTGTCTTTTTGATGACATTTCAAACTTTTGCTTGACTAATAATGGGAATTATTATTTTCTACGCTGTTTATTAAAGCAAATAGTTTGTACGTTTACACAAGAACGGTGCCAGAGTGCCTGAAAATGCAAACTTTCGAAAACGGGATCCAGAGTGAAAGGTTTTGAAAACGTTATAGTTTTCGTCTCTGCGTGAACAGGAATTTTCAGTGAAAACGAGTACTACGCACAGTACTCTTTCAGATGAAGGTTGCGCGCGCACCTAGGAATAACAACAACAGCTATGGCCGACTACCGAGCAACATGCAACATAACTGCGCAAGGTTTGTTGTCGCTCCTCCAACAAAATATGGACTTGCTGCATCAATACTCTGACCAGCGGAGACGTATTTGTTTTATTCACTGCTGTTTCACAAAAACTCACGCCGCCAACTACTGGCATGGCATGCCCACTCCATCGTTTTAGGTCGTTTTCGTGGATCTGTGTAAACGCGCATCGTTTTCACACCGTCTCCTTGTAAACGCGGAGCTCTTCTTAAAACGCAAAGGTAAAAACGTTGCGTTTCTGGTGACAACGTTGTCGTGTGAACGTGGCCTGAATGAAATGAATGTAGGTCACACTGCCACCTGTTTATGGAACTATGTGTCGCATAGCATGGCTTGTCCAAAGCAATGTCTAGGTCATTTCTGTTGTCTTTTTGATGACATTACAAACTTTTCATCGACTACTAATGGCAACAGCAGTGTGAATTATTTCTGTCACGAGAAATCACATTTTTATTCTATCATTTTTTTTCATCTGAACGTGTTGGACTGCTGAGCCGTGATGGAGACACGCTCTGCTGAGTGCCATTGGACAGACAGGCTCAGCAGGGTGGTTCTGAGGTTCAGTATTTTGGAACAGCCAGCTTGGTTTGACCGGGAAAAAGTGTCCTTGAGCGAGACACCAGCCCACAGCCCGCCTCCTGTCTGGACGCCGGCGTGGGTGCGTAATTGTAAAAGAGCACTAAAGGAGGAGGGAGGGAGGGAGGGAGGGAGCGAGTGGGTCGTGG
>CAESWR010002607.1:510088-531674 GCA_903171835.1 Mullus surmuletus | reverse complement strand
AGAAGAAAAAAAAAAAAAAAAGTTTAAGACATCATTTTTCCAGCCGGGATTTTTAGACGTGGAAAAACGCCGACTGCTGCGAGGAGGGGAGCGGGCTCCGAGCGGACTTTGGATTTACGCACAGAAACCTCTGCCACCCCCGTGAAAAAAAAAAGAGCAAAAAAAAGCTGTGTCAGTCGACAGCATGTGTCTCTGATTTATTCTCCGAGCTCCACTGTGGATTTTAACCGGTGCGTGATTTGGTGCGGACTTGCGCTGCCTCCCCTCTCGAATTTGCCGCAAAGCTGAGACTCGCACATCAAGCTCGCTTGGAGAACATCTGCTGCGAAATCCAAGGAGAAGTCGGGGAGGCACCATGACTTGCGCCCTGGATTTCTTTGAATCTACATTCCATTCCCGTATAACATCTTAATGCTGTTCAATTTTGGTTTACAAATATGATGAAATGGCAGCCCCGGAAGAAGGTGAGTCCTCCTTATTGCTCTCTGTGAATAACGGTTCTCTGGAGCACAAGTTGGGAAGGGGGGGGCGCACACTGATGCGTATCGGTCTCTAGTATTCGTTTACTACAAATGGTAGAAGCAGATGGGTGGTAGAACCAGGAAAACTGCTGTTCTGTGCCCCGAACAGAGTTTTGTTGTTGACAAGTTTGACTTATTTCACATTTATGCATTTCAAGCACAGACTAAACCAGCCCCATCCTGCAAAATGTGCATCCATGATCACCCTTCACTGTATCCCTGCTTTGCTTTGCATGTTATGTCTTTTCTGAAGCAACATGGGCCGGTTAATCGGGACTGATAAAGATGTCATGGATTCATGTGTGCTGAGGTGAATCATGTAGCTGCGAGCTGTCCAGTAATGGATCATAATAGCACCCTTTGATAGGCTTATAAAAGTTACAGAATGAACCAGCACCCTCCCTCCTTTATACCTAAAGGGAGAGTTTTTTAAGAGAAGTCAGACATGTGCCTGCGCTTTTTTTCTGCCCGGTGATCTTTATTTTTTCTCAGACAAATCCGTATTCTTAACACATTCTCTCATTGCTCCATTTCCATAGCCGTAGAGTATTACAACATGGAAAATATCTGAAAATCATCTGGGGTCTATAAAAAAAAAAGCACTGGTAGCAGGGAAATGCCTATGGTTAGGATTTTTACCAGCAGGGGGCACTTGTCTTACAAAAAGCAGCCCTCCTCTGTAGGAGTGGGCTCCACACTGGTCTGCAGGCAAAAGAAAGGATCATGAAAAGATGAGCAACTCTCTGCTGTTTGCTGTCAGAGTCATTCTGACTTTTCTCTCACCCTCAAAAAAGGGCATTTACGGGATGTTTTCCTCCTGGCATAGACATTTCTGTCTTTCCCAGCTGATGATGTTAGAACTCAACACAGACCAGCAGTGACCAGCACCAGATGCATAATGTCACCTTTACTTGCAGTGCCGTCTGCAAGTGTGCTTGGGCTTGTGCCATCCAAACAAATTTGCCTGTTGTTTGTTCCACATAAAGCGCCATTAATGTGGATTATCTCCTCCCGAAAGATGAGATGAAAGCAAATGATCAAAACCACGCTCCTTAATGAAAGATGATCAACGGAGAAAATAAAAGCCCTGAGTGTGGCGTAATGATTTCTACAGCTGTGCGGAGTATCTGCCAGAATCATCCTAAGACCCCCCTTTGAGGACTAAAAGCCTTCCCTCACTGCAGGAATTGATTCTTAGTCACATCGCTACACCTGAAAGTCTCGTAAAAAGTAGCACTACCCTTGATATGCAAATCCTCTTTGCGTTGAATTCCGCTAAGGTGGAACACAGCAGGTCGCTCGTATCCGTGGCTGGCAGCAAAACGGTTTCAGTGTTTGTGTGTGATGTTGATTAATTAACCTGTTGACGATGTCGGACACGGGATGCATTATGCATGAACACATGCGCTTAGAGTGGAAAATGTTCAATATTTTGAATTACTCGCCACCCTCATAGTGCGTGTTTCTGTCCGTGACATCGGCCCTCAAACCTGAACTGTAGGTCAGTGTGAAGGATGGGCTCTGTTATGCGTGTTTCTGCCAGCCGGCGGGACGGTGGGGGTAACACACAATCTGAGGAGGGTGCTCTCTTAAGAAAACACAATAACGCCACAAAGGGCCCTTGAAATTTCCCATTTTGGCTTCTTGTTTATCAGCTTTTCAATCTGCCTCATTACTCCACTTGTAGTTCTGTGCGAATCAATAGAAAGTGTAGGAGCATCATATTGATTCCAGCTGAGTGTCCAGTCCACCTCCTCATAACAGATTGCACTAATGAGTCAAAATTCAGAATCTGTAATGTGGACGAGAGGTGGGAGCAAATCCCTTAATGTTGCTCTCCAGATAGCTTATCGGTTCTGGAAAGAGAATGAAAGTGCATTTCTTTCAAGGAATCGACTTGATTAACTCCCCTTTTTCCTGCCATTTGGTGGAGTCGCTCCAAACATCTGAGACTATGAAGAAAAAGTGTCTATTTTTCACAGGGGTAACATGTGGAAGGGGAAGCGTATGAGTCAAGGCTGACACATGGGATTTCTGATAGCGCTGTATCCAGGCGGTTTGCCCAGTGTTAATCAATACTTTCTGCAGAGATAGCCTTTTTTGATGGGCTCACCAGCCAGCTGCAACAAGGAACAGGTGGACCCTGTCTTTTTGAAGGAAATAGATATTAGTGTTTTTCGTTAGTGATGCTAAGGAATGCTAACATGCCTAGCTGTGCCTAAAAGCATTGGCGTGAGGTGCACAGCAGCAGTCACCGCACTCCTCCAGTCGGGTATGAAAGGGTATGGACAGCATCTGGCCTGAGGGGAAAAGCTACCTCGGTGAAACAGGTAAGAGATGGCAGAAAGTGCACCGGAATCAATGAAAGCAGCTGACAGGATCCCACTAGAATGCATCTAGACAGGGAGGAATGTGTGGAATGCAACTCTATATTTCTTGATTTTTTCCTTTTTTAAGGCCCCATTTGTAGTTTTATCTTTACTTCAAGAGTTACCTGCTGTGTAGCCTCAAACACGTTCACCGCATTTCGTCTCTGTGTATTTCAAAGTATGCAAATTGTTGTTTACATCCGCACATACACGCTCGCAGTCTTCCTCGCTGGCACATTCTTGCATTTTCAATCACCTGTAGATCAGTGGAAGAGTATGAAGACATCAGCATCAGTCATGACTTCATGCACAAGTTGGCGAACACATTGGAAGTCGACTCCGAAAAACACAACTGGTGTTCCTTTAAAACACTGTCTCATTGTAACATTGCTCCTTTGTGTGTCTCTTTATGTGTGTGCACTCAAGTCCAAAATGGAGCACGCATGTGAATTATGGAATTTGAAATGGCTGGGAAGTGAGGGGAAACAGGGAAGGGTCAGCGAGCGGCCGACAAAATTCAGTGTGACTTACTTTGTACGTCTTTTGCAATAGCTGGAAAGCACTTTCCTGCCGTCAGATGTTTTTAAGGCCGTCATCACATCATACTTTGTTGATCATAATTGTTCGCAAACCTGTTCATAATTTCGTTGTCTCATATCATGAAACCAGGCTCCACATTCAGCGTTCACAGTGTTCTGTTTGGCGTCGTGACCAAGTCAGAGGAAAAGCACTGTTTGTTTTTGTGGTCATGCCAGATGTTTTTGCGGGTTCTGTGCAGTTGACACAAAGGCTTCTCACCTGAGAGCGCCAGGATGCTGCGCTCGTGTCTCCGTGACCAGACTCACTGGGAGCTCGGACTTTTACTAGCAGCGCGCTCGCTCTTACATCTCTGACCGTGTTCATAGGCTTTTCACCTCGGGGAGTTTCTCATGCTTTCCCTCTTTGATTCCGTATTATTTATGAGGTCTCTGGTGGGGAGAAGGGGCTATCTCTCCCTCCAGTGCTCCATCAGTCCCTGTGACGTCTCCTGGCTGGCGGCAGCACAGCAGTTTTGGAATACATTTACAGCGGGGGGAAAACCCGTCACAATGTGAAGAGAAGCGCTGGAAGACACATCTGAGGAGAGAAGAAAGTGGGCGAGGCTGTCAGTGGGGGGAAGGAATCATTTGGGAGAAGCTGCAAATGCTGGACAGAGATTTAGATACATCGGGGAACAAATGAATGGAGGCCAGATTGTGGGATTGTAGGAAATGAGGAGATGGATGGATGGATATTGGAAAGAAATGGAATCGCTGTAAATCTCTGGACATTAATAGAATTTGAGATGGTCGGAATTTCACGACGGGGGAGAAAATGGGGAAGGGTCGCAAAAGATGGTGCCGGAGATTTGGAGACTAAGAGTGAGAGGCCCTAGAGTGACGCGGCGGGGATAATTAATGATAGGGAGTGATAGCACCTGCTGTTCCCGATGCTGCGCGGTATTTACGACCCAGCATGCCGAGCGGAACGGGATGCGGCTGCGTGGCCCGGCCCCCTTGGCCCATCCTCCTGGGGTGTGCAAAGATAGCGTTGGGGTGGGGGGGGGCTGTAGAGGGGTGGGCCAGGTAAGGAGGAGGGAACAGCGACTCAGCAATATGGTGGAAATTTATGTGCTGTACTCGCTCTGTTAATCCCAGTACGCTGCCTCCCATTGGGAGAGTTGGACAGAGATGGAGGACAGAAAGAAGAGCTGCCTGGAATGCGAAGGCCTTCCTTGCTCCTGTAGTGCAGCACAGCGGTCTGCAGTAGGCACAAGCTGCATGTATTTGCCCGGTAAGGCACTCCTGGGAGTTCGGTGTCCAAATACAACAGGAGAAAACAATAGAGACAATGGTGACTGGGCTATCCGGCTGTCATTAATCCTCATTCTTTGGACCTGCATATTCCACGGCCTGTGTGTGCGCGTGTGTCTGTGTGGACATGGATTTTTGGATTGCAAGTTGTAAATGCGAAGATTGATTTTATGTGTGGAACAGTCCATTTGTAATGTTTTCCTCCAAGCCTCAGAGCACTCATTTCTGATTTGCTGCAGCTTTCCTTTACCCCCCAGTGCTCCTGTTAGAGCAAATGGAGCGATGTTTGAGTTTATTGAGGTCATTGTTCCACGGGTGTGGTCAGCTGCTCTCGCGGCTCAGAAGGTGCCTGCCTCTGGGTGACTCCGTGGGGAATAAGGAAAAAAAAAAGAAAGAACGAAAGAAAAGACCTGACTTGATGGACCACATCAATAGGAACACATTTCCTTGTTCCATGAGGTGGAACAGTCTTCCGCGGGACTTATTCTTTTCATTGGTTAAGCTTCTGTGTCATGAACTAAGTCTTGCATACAACTGCAGAGAGCCACAAGCCGGCTAAACCGGCATTTGAATGAGGCCCGTCAGTGGCACTTGAGACATCCCTTAAGCACATGGCCCAAAAATCACGCATACTTCTCTCTATTTCACAACTTTTATCAGAGTACAGCTGCCAAAACCGCAGTTCCTACATTCCTTTATTACCCTGCACTGGACTTCTTCCAGTGGGCCGGGCACAGCGTCGGCTCAGCCCACAGGCCGCTGCAGCTGTCTCCATCCGATGCCGCGCTTGCTGTTGTGACAGACATTTGCTGCCAGTCTAAAGAGGGCCCGTGATCCAGCCTGGAAAAGAGACGTGCGAAAATTACCACTAATACCACCCTGCCTCATACTGGCGCCCCTAAATCCACCTAATTCCATCTCTTCTTTTGTCAGAGATGGGATTCATAAGCCCCTCTTTGAAGGCTCAATTTTCCAGGAGTGTGTCCATGGCTTAGTTGTAGCCTCGAGTAGCCACTAGACATGGCATTCCCTGGATTGATGGTCTGGGCTGACACCTGAGTGGTCAGCATCTAGTCCTTGAGTAGATTATTGACGATTCTTGTGCATGGGAAACAATTGAGTCAATTAACCCTTGAATCATCATGACCACTGGCCAGCCACAAAGAGGTGCGAAGATTAATTTGAGTGCTTCCCTCTTTTGGTCAGATTTTTTAAATGGAACAGACGGACACCCTCCAGCCCTATTAGAGTGCTTCTTCTGGGGTCACGTAAACATACAAGCCCAGAGCAGATTGTTTCATCTCCCCGCTCTGTCAGCCTGGCCCGTCTCTTCGCTGCCCTCACAACAACTTAGCATGGCAGGAAAAGGAAGGCGAGGCAGAGCCAACGTTTTTTTACAGCTCGCCGTAAAACCCTGCAGGGAAGAAAGGGGGGGAAACTGCTGCCGAGCACGACCCACCAGGCTTTTCCACGTCTGTCTCTCAGGGCCCGGGGTTTAGTTGCTGCTCATTCTTGTAAATTTGAATTTATTCATATGAGGCGCATACTGGGATACTTGCGTGAGCCTGCTGTTTATAGTTGCTAAGATATGTGGGCCATGAGCGCCTCCATATCCTCCGTGGGCTTGTTTCCTAAGGGAGATTCATGATTCCAGCTCCCTTAACAAGGCAGACAGACAGGTGGTGACTGACAGGCACACTGAGATAGATTCAGTAATGAGGACTGAAGAACAAACCTCTCTGGTCCAACCCCCCCATGCTTCACTATTTCAAATGATCTCATGCCTCATAGACTTTATATATTTAACCAGGCGTTGTCTTGCAGTCTAATAAAGCCATAGTTGCTCCCATTATAACGCTCCCTTTGCCCTTTTCCACCGTCACCACAGCCGCTCGCTGGCCCCTCTCCACCTCACCGTCTGTTTTTTTCATGTACGTGCGCTTGTCTCCATCTTAAACTTTAACGTGTTTTTTCTATCTGCCGCTCTCTGTGGACCACATTTGCGGATGTGACTCGAACGTTAATGCGCACCGCACCCCGCCTGCTCCGGTAAATTGCGCTGCCACCTTGCTTTCAAGGAGCCGCATAAGAGAGAGGGGAAGAGAAAAGAAAAAAAGCTGTCTTTCAGCGTCCGAGAATATGCACGTAGTTTCGCATCATAAAACGCAGTTTTTTCATGTTTGTCTCCAAGAGTCTCGGAAAATGGTTTGCCTTGACAAGTGAGCTATATCCCTGCGTCAGATCGGATGTGATTGATGGAGACTGTGCTATATTATCATCCATCAGAGATACACAAATAATGTGTCTCCTTCTCTCCTCCAGCCGGCTATGCCCCTCCTTCCAGTCTCCTCTCTTGATCTATATCCCTGTGACTGGGGTCAGAGGTCACATTAGAGCGCATATTGTTCCGCACTCTGAAGAATGCTCCTGTTACCACTGTGAAATCTCAAGCATCAGCGGCTTCTTAGCTGTTTAAAAATATCCTAACTGAAGGCTGAATGCCGATGTGGGCGGGGTGGAGCAGACCAGACACCACACAATGTCTGCGGTGCGACATTACATTATTATAAGTGAAGTCTGCCTTTATTGCCCACGTAAAAATGTGTTTGCCGCCTTTCGCCACCTGCCCGGGTGTGTGGCGTGACAAAATCTTGCTGAATAGAACGCACTCAGTACTACCGCTCTGTCATCAGCAGTAAAAAGTAGTACAAGCGCTCGTCCCAGCTGCTCCAATGAGGGTTGTTAAAATAAGGAAAAAAAAAGAAACATAATCACTCACTGGAACAAAAGACCGTAAGTTGGCACACAGCAGTTGGTATAACGACTCAGGTGTGAAATTACCCGCCCAATTTACATTTGGGAGTACGGTTAGGCCCCTCCTCTTTGTCTCCAGATGAACAGTGTTGTCTTTCAGTAATGGTATTTGCCAGGTATAATGTGGCTGTAGTATCTCTGACAGATATATCTCAGCCGGCCCATTAGGTCCGAGGGAAGCGAATGTGCGGCTCGGAGCTCTGGTACCAAGGTGCTGACTCAAACTGCTGAGCCTTGTGGTATAATGAATGGACACATTATACTCTACAGACACCAAGCGCTTCTCGTTTGTTGCTGCTGGTCTACCAACAGCGCCCCAGGGACGTTATTGTAACACATCCACGCTGGGCTGGCATTTGGACATGTGAAATTGTCCATGCCTGACTGTCAGAGAGCGGGGCTGAATGTGTCCATCAGGCTCCGGCCAACGGCGGCGGCACGCAAAACGCGCCTTTCTACAGCACGAGCATCTGAACTTGCACGGTACCTGGAAGACCCGGGTTTTATTTTCTTCCAGACAACTGGGACGCTGTATTATTTATAGCTTTGCTGTGAACGTGTGCGAGTTCGACTGTTATCAGCTCGAAATTCATATGAATTCATATTAACTCCTCATATGCAGCATCGTCGGCTTGATCCGAACTGTTGACATTTACGCCAACAGATCTATTTCCCCCCAGCCCTCTATCACTCCATCCGCTCGTTCCTCAATCTCAGCATTGTGCCGCCGCTTCCAGCTAGTGGAGGAGGGCCCCAGGCAGAGCAGGTGCAGGCTGCTGTGATGGTGGCTCTCGTGGCACACACACACGCACGCATGGGTACGCCCATGGGAGACGGTTGGCTGCGGTAGCGCTCTCAGTGAAATGGCATACCCGGGATTGTTTTTTGGAGTGGAGGAAAAACTGGTTGTATTTTATGGTCTAAGTAAAAAGTGAGCAGGTGTTTAGAAAATTAAAGCACCTCTCCATGTGCCAATGTGCTCTCGGTCCCAGAGGAAGTATTTCTGATCGGGTAAAAACCCTGTTCACTGCAAATCTGTTGACAATGCCGGTTGTCTCTCTGCCAGATTGGTGTTGTGAAGTGTGTCTTTTTGGCAAGAAGTCTGGAATCTAATTTGATAAGTCGGTTTGTCTCTGTTGCTGTGATTCTGCTCTTGATGGAATTATATGGTTCAAGGCATTAATCAGTGGAAATTGGCCATCTCTCTTGGCTTGTTGTATATGAAATATGCAACAATTCTCAAGTATCACTGCAGTGGAAGTCCTGCAAAAACAGAACCGTGGAAATATACCAAGAGACTTCCCATTATTCATACAGATTCTTATTAACATATTTAAGATTTGAATAATAATAATATGGCCCAGACGCCAGACGTATAGTGAGGAGTTAGAAAAAGTCTCTGAATGTTATTGCATTTGTCTCGACAGTGTCCTCTCTTTTGTTGCTCTGTGCGTGTTTTGTTGTGCAAAATAAAAGCCTGACGTGACATTTGAAATGGATTTCTAATCAAAGTGAGAGACGAATGTAATGGCTGCGTGATTGAGCTGTCAGTCTGACGACTGTCTGCGAGACAGCTTTTGGGAGTCTTTGTTTCCATTACAGGAGTAATAAAAAAGAAAATGAAGACAAATGTCGAACAGTATAAAAATTGCAGATCAGTGCATGGCGTCCGGGGCGCCGCTCTCCGTGCGCGTGACACCTGTCCCTCGTAAATGGAGTTTGTCAGTCCACAGAGCGCAGTGTGGCAAACAGACAGATGGACTGGCAGGTTGACAGATAATAGAGATGCGAACGTGGCGGCGCAAACAATCCTCTCAGAGATGCCTCTTTGACTCGCTATCACAGCCACTTGTCCCCGTTCCCATAAATAGGGGCTTGTTTAATTCCTGTTTCCTGCGATGACGGAAATTGCTGCCCCAGCACAGGAACTGCTCCTCTCAGGAAACGTACACAAAACAACAATAGATGGAAAGATAATCCTCCACCTTTCATCTCGCACACATTCTGTGACCTCCATTTTCCCTCATTAGCTATTGCACAGTTGTCTCAATCAGAGTGCGTATTTAAGTGCTTTCCTGTTTGGGAAATTAGCGTCAAATGATCTTGTTTGAGTGCCCGTCTCTTCTTGGCGTGTGCGATGATGGGTCCCGGGAGGATTTTTTGAGAGGATTCAGATCGGAGGTTGTTGAGAAGGAGGGGGAGTTATGAAACCTGATTAGAATATGGTTTGAGTTAATTAACTAAGACTTTTTTTCTCATTCCATCTATCTCTGCGTAATCTAATTACAGACGGTGGTTTTCCAGTTCCTATCAAATGAAAATGTAACTGGTCCCATGAGAGGGGGAGGGAGGGGCAGGTCTGGGAGAGGCGAGAAATGATATTCCTCTCAGCTGCCCCCCCCACCCCCCGGTCTCATCTTCTCAAAAGTGTGCTGAGGAGTTAACAGATGTGATGTCGGAGCAATCAAGAAGCTTTGTCTCCATCAGTCTGGGGTGATTTGATGCCAAGAAACACGCTGAGACCGACTGACGCTGCAGGTGTCTCCATATTTAATGTATTTAGAATAAAAATCACTTGCCTCCTGCATTCGACATGTCTGCAGATAATAATTCACATGCCTGCATGCACTGAACATAAACTGACAAGCTTCTGTTATGAAGGGGAACGACGTGATGGTTGTAACAGCTTCGGCGCCGGCTCTGTAAAATGGTGGGCGATAGCTGCGGCGCGGACCACTGTCGTGATTGCGAACAGATGGCAGAGGACCTCTCGCACCCCGTTTTTCTGTCCTCTTTCCTCCCTCTCCTGCCTTTGTTCTCCCGGCGTCTCCCAACTTCTTCACATCTTTTCCCCCTCAAACTTCTTAGAGCATGGAGAGGGAGAACTTCTTGCGAGCTGACACCCTCTTTTGTTTCTGCTTGTTGAATATCTGAGCAGCTCTTGTCATGGTAGCTGATTGGAAAGATCAAGAGCTGCTCTTCAACTCCAGTCTCTTTGTATAAGAGGAGTTAAAAGCCAAAAATGCAGTTCAAGCACTTCTGCCTACCCTCGGAGATGACACTCATATTAGTGCCAACGTCTTGCTTTCCTGTCTCATCTCTCTCTGCCTTTTTTCTTCTCTGTCTATATCCAAGCACCTCATCTCTCCCCCATCTACCTCTGCATATCCTCTGTATTCCATCTTTACACCGATGTCTCTCAGGAAGAAACAGCCTTTAGCTGTAAATTGGCCCATTTCTCACATTTCATTTTGGAAGTCGCGGCAGGTACAGATAAGAGGCGGTGGAAGAACCTGCTAGCCCAGCACATTCACTAGGACTGTGAATTCATTAGAACTGCCGATTCTTTGAAACAAGAGACTGGGAGATTTTCCCCAAATCAGTTGGATATTTAATTCTTTCTGTACTGCACTTCCACTGAGAGCCCACCATCTTTACACGCTGGCCGTGAAAGGAAAGCGAAACAGGCAGTTTAACAGTGAACGTTTCTCAGCGCACCCCAGCCTCACTGGTTTCCTAAGTGAAGAAAAAAAATATCAGGACATTTCCATTATTCTGCAAATGTGTAAGTCCGTAAAAGCATAAAATTAGATATCTGTGGAGCATAAAATTAATTCTGAGACCTCTACAAAAGGTCAAAGGATATTTTCAAACTAAACCCACGATTAGCTTCTTGTTTGACATACAATGTTAATGCTCGGTAAGAAGTTAGCCAGTGTGGAATTGGTATGTCCAGTCACACATTAATCCAGCTTTGAAGTCTTTTAAGTCTTTTGTGACCTACTAAGGATAACGGATGAATTTCCCATATTGTTCAGATGCGTGTACATACCGTTGGAGACATTATTGAAACCCGTGGGTTTGCAGGGGAATTTTGCTGTTGTGGCAGGTCTGTTTGGTGCGCGCTGGCTCATTTTTCACTTTTTCGCGGTTCGAGATTAGTGGGAGGAGAGTGTAGCAGCCAATTACTGTTTTTATCTTTGTCCTACCGGAGACTCCTCACCGTTTGCAGCCCTCTCCCCTGCAAAAAAAAAAATCACCCTTTTTCCTTTTTTTTTTACTTGGCAGCCCAATTTGTCAAGATCACTCATTCAGATTTGGTGTCATTTTTAGTGGGGGGCTGGCGTCTGCCTTCAGAGAGGAGTGATTACGGCGAGGCAGATGAAAAGGCAAAATGCAGATGATCCTTAATCTCTTTTGAAAAGTCGCACCTCCTCTCGCCTTTCTTCGCCTCTTTATCTCATGATCCCATTTCCCTTTCGTTCAAGGTCTGCCCGCCGTCCCGTTGACCTCCCGGTTACCCACTCCTGAATTTCTTTCCTGCTTATTTTTCATTTGGCAAATTGTACTCTGCTGCTCTTTTTTTTGTTTTGTTTCTTTTTCATCTTTGAATGCATGGACGACATAGCACCGACCCTGTGTAAATATGTAGGCTAATCTGGGCTTTCATTAGTTTGTGTACATGAATATTGCATGACTGGTTCTCCTGTGCAAGCCCAGATTAGTCCTCAGTCTTTTCCCTTGGTTAATTGAAAACCATTATAACCCACTGCAGTCAGGAGTCCTGCTCCAAAAAGCTCTTTTTCACAGGGCTGTGCTGTGGCTTCTCTGATCTCCGCTACCCTCCGTCCCCACCCATTCACCCACCCCCACCCCCCCGTTTTTTTTCTCCCCTCCGTCAAACCAAAAGCCCGCTTTTCAAATGGACACCAATCAAAAGTCTCTTCTGGGAGAGGCAGAGAAGAGTGTTGGGGGAAATGAGGTTAAGTGCGCAGACTGACCGACCTTCAATATCGCAACGCCCTCCATATCAGAATCTGACAGCCCGTGAGAGTGTGGAAAGAAAAGGGCTTGGCGGGATGAGTTGTAATTGGACTGGGATACCAGAGAATAGATGAAGCATTTAAGGCTCTGACCTGTCTATTTTCGGCGCATGAAGGGTGCGAGTTGACGGATTCAGCCTCTGTGACCACAATAAATAACACAACATTCAACAACACTTCATCTCTAATGCAGACTGGGTGGTAGAGCAGCGACAGACTGGGCATGTAGAAAATGTCTGAGCTGAGTTGATAATTTTACGCTCTTTTTTTTTTCCCTCCGCTAGTAGTTCAGATCTTCAGAAGAGTGTCTGAGGGGTGCTATTTTAAACAAGCCTTTCTCTTCTCTATCTGATCTTGGGTTGTTACTTGAGGATATATGGGGGTGTGGGTGGGGTGGGGGGTGGGGGGCCGTATTGAGCAGACTGTGTCGAGACTCTTTGGAAACAAGGTCCTCCTAGTCGCCTCCGGACACATTTCCCCATCACGCCGTCTAATTTTATGCAACCCTCATCATGCTTTTGGAACAGAGAAAGAGACGGAGAGAGATATTATCTTTAGGATGGTTCTGAAATAAGAGGAGGAAATTGACTGGAAACTCTCGCTATGCATAAAAACCAGCGCTATATCATCTCGGGAGCGTGTGTTTCCTGCCTCCATGCTGTCTATCTCTCTCTCCCCATGTTTTATTTTACCAAAAGAGACTACCCAACGGTTGTGGGTTTGCCTCTTTTGATGTGATGGGTGGTTGGGAGATGTACGCATGTGTATGAAAGACACTTGCGCTTCAGCTGAGATGGATATATAAATATATGTGCGTGTCTGTTTCTCTGGAGCATGTTGCGGATGTAGTACCTGTGGTGAGGGTTAACCCAAATCGCAAGGCCTACAATTTTATCTATTTTCCACACCATTATTTCCTCTGTCAAATATCTGTGCTTTCTCAGGCACTTTGTTGCACCTGTGCTGGTTTGTTTTAAGAGTAGAATTCTATTTTCTGCTTTGACCTTGATGGCGTTCTGCTGACACATTTGTGCGTAAGAGCCACATTAATTCTCAAGATGAATGCTCGAGCATTTTTTCCTTTACTACAAAAAACCCCTCTTCCTTCCTTCCTTCCTTCCTTTTCCTCTTCGCGCAATTTCCTCCTCCTCTGTAGCCTGCGCCATATGACACCGCAGTGCCGGCAGGTTTGTGGCGAAGCTTCAGGAATGGAAATGAGATGCATGGTGGCACTGTGTCAAAGAGCAGCAGATTGAACATTAGCCTGAATGTTCCAGCAAATGTTTGCAGATTTTTTTTTATTCAAATTAGCCCAGGATTTTGGCTCAGAAGCCAAAAGGGTGCGGAGAGAGCTCTGCAGTGGACACCTGCTCTATTAACCCCACATGATGTGTTCATGTGTTTGGGTATGATCGCCTGAATTACCACAAGGAAGAGCTAGCACTGAGCGTGCGCTATTTGTGCTCTTCCTCAGCTGTCTTCTGTGCCTGTGGCCCAGGAGAGCATGAAAATAGACAACAGAATGAAAGTTGGATTTAGCCGCCTTTAGCAACTTATTAGTTGTGATATGGAGTTTTTACTGCTTTGTGTTTGTTTTCCCGAAAGAAAAGTTCTCCACTTTTAGTCTTACATTTAGTCAAACAAAGAATCTAAACCTGAGCAGGGGGAGGGCTGCCTCAGCTCGACTTCAGACAGGATTATTTATGGTGTGTGTGGTTGTCGTTGGTGTTTGACTTATTGCAGGGTCACAGGATGTGGGTGGATTTAGGTGGTACTTTATCACTCTTACATGGCCATTCTTAATCAAGTCACGTCTCACCTTGTCACCGTGCTGGGTCACCTCCACTATCTGCATCTGTATCTGCGTGTGTGTGTTTGTATAGAACTGTATGTACTGTATACTTTGCACAAGAGCAATTGATAGTATTGACTCAGACCACACACACACCTTCCCTTCTGCCAGACACCGATGACAATTGCAGACAGCATCTAAACTGCCATATGGCTTTAATGCCTTTGACAAAATAAAGGACTGAATTATTCAATGAATTGGTCCTCTGTATGTACTGTATTCACCAAGCTCCACATCAACATTGACATCGTGTTTTCCCGCTAATGAACCACCAGGCTATAAAACTGATAACAGGGACGTATCCTCAACTTACTTGAAACATGTCTTTATAATATTCAATTAAGGGCAGAGTGCGAACAGCTTAGCATCAGCATTTTTTAACTGGATAGACTTCATGGACTAACTCAGTTGTTTTAGAACTAGGCATTACAACGATCCATCCGCAATTCAGCAGGATTACGCGAGACGATATGGATGAATTTTCATGAAAATTTCTACCAGAGCTGTGCCTCGACCCAGGGAAGAAACCATAAAATATTCAGAGCGATCCGTGTCCAGTTCTGAATTCTTAGCTATCATTCATCTTTGCAAGATAATGCAAATCTGAGATGCATGTTAGGTCGGGGAGAGACACCATGGAGGCAAATATAGGTCCATCTTCAGCACGGTGGTTAACTCTTGGCTCAGTGAGTCAAATAGCTAACCCATCTTTGGCTTGAATACAAAAACAGGGGTCTTGTAGCCCTACAGTAAAAAAAATAGGTTTGACCATTTTACCCACTCAAAACATAGATTAAAAAATGTACACAAAGACCCAACATATCAAGTTGAAACGCTTGAAACTGGCTAAAATGTCAGGGAGGAAGGAAGCCTCCGCCTCCCTGTGGAATATGCTCTCTGTATTTATTGTGCATCAAATTGAGATTCTTGGTACAGAAGGATGAAGGGGCCAAGGGTGAAGGATTAAACCATTAGGCTTTTGGGCAGATTAGGATATTTTCCTTGAGAAATACAACACGGACCTTGGCAGAGATGCACTCCCAGCTTGTGTGTTTTTCCTCCTCTTGTGTCAACATTAAGAGCCTTGATAAACAAAGTCCAATTAAGGTGTTTTAATTCAAAATAAGATGGTTATTAGTGTTATTCTTATAAATAGGCCATTACAAGTACCGCCATACATTTTACAGCTCCCACTGTGCGTGGACATCCGCAATGCAACAATGTCGTAACAAACTCTGCCCTTGTGTGGACGTGTGAAGTGATATCTTCACAGCACACAGCTTATTGCCCTCAGCCCCCGCACCCTCCCACCCCCCACCCTCTCCGTCCTTGGTTGGTTTGTGCGCGTTGACAGTGGCTGCCCTGTCCCGCTTTTAACCTTAGTCTAAAGCCATGACTGATGGGATTCACAAGCCTCCTTCCTGCCTCGCCTCTCACAGATGATATATGCTAGGAGAGAAATTTACCTTTGACTTGTTTGTGTGTGTGCAGCTTGTGTGTGTGTCTGCCTTTGCGTGTGGGTGTGTCCGATCCTTGACTTTGACTTCTGCTTGATGTACTATTGTGTTCTCGATTATTCTTATTTTGCTGCAGGATTTGTCTGTGTAATTTAACTGGCGAAGAACAAGTGTCTGCAGCTCTTCATCACAAGCGTCTCTTGACTAACTCTCAGCTGACTAGATATCATGTCAGCCGGGTATTAAATGTTTAATGCTAGTGGATGTAGAAGATTGCCTTCTACTTGTCCTGATTAAATATTTAGGGATGTCTGAATGGTGCATTTGACATTGCTAGGTGCTAAGGGACCCCCGCTCGCAGTGTGGAGTGTGGGAACATAACTGACTGCCAGCTGTCTATTTGGTCGTGACTAGGATGCAACTGGGACCTCGACAAAGTAAAACTGGTGTCAGACACAGAATGGGAGGTGAGAGGGGGGAGGTTATATTTAGCCATGTCCTTCCAAACACAGCCCTGCTTCCTTTCCATACAGCACAGTGCCGCCTCTGAGGGCCTAGCTTTGTCCTTTTTAATATAGGGGACACCAGACCGTGATAGAACCCGGTTGGCATACAGACCTAATTCAGATGTCTGTACCCAACCGTCGGCCATGTGTGTTTCTAGGTTTAAGTTGACCGGAGGCCGCCAAATGCTGCCAATTTAAGAACATAGCAAAATGGCAATCGCACACATTAACCAAAAATAGTGCTTTCAAATGACAGTAAAAGTCACTCAAAGGGAAGAGATTGAGGTTCTTTCATTTTCCATCTGGAAAATAGAGCAGGACAGACTTGGATTAATATCTTAAAATCAAAGGCGTGCTCAAATAACCAAATGGCATGATCCATTTACCTGACATCTTATTCTCACTCAAGTGGAAAAGACATTAAGCCAGTGGTATATTTTTTGGCATTTCTGCTTTATTATGCATCGTAATTGTTTCTGACGGCTCAGCATGTCAATATGTTTCAAAATGTGGGATTTGGCCACATCGTTTTCAGCTCCTTGCCTGCCTGGTAGATCAAGCAATTTCATTCTTTTTTTTTATTGGCAACAGAAGACAAACTAGCATGTAAACCAGATTCATAGAGCTGAATAAAGAATAAAGTGCACAAGCTTATTGATAGAGATATATGCAGGAACCAGTGTGCTGAGTGACTTATGACCATTTTATCTGTACGCTACTGTTCTTTGGTCATGGCTAGAGAATTATGAGCTCCCAGACTCAGATGTTTGAACTCTGCAATGGTGAAACAATGGGCAGACGAACATCTGAGCGTGGAAAACCTGATCCTCAGGGGCCCCCCAATCTGCCCCCTGCTTACCATCAGAGGCAGGTGAGAAAGTGTTGAGGATATTAAGAGGCATGACTTGACACGGGACCCCAGAGATCAACTCAGGAGACACCTGGTCGCCCCTGCAGAATGCTTTACAGAGCTGCCTCACACAGGCTGCATTGTTCCGAGACGCTCATGATGGAGACACGGCTACAGAGATGAGTTCTGCAGAGAGACGCATTCCTCGGAGGTTGGGGGATGCACAGAGCACCCTGGCACTCTTCCTGCAGCACACACATCCATATTGCGCATACACATGGTGGCGACAGTCCAGCCGCGTGACACCCAGCAAACAACCGCGAGCCTGCAAGCCGGGAGATAAAGAGAAGAGACGCAAACTTGGTCCAGCTGGAGAGCATTCCCTCTGGTCAACGGGGTAAGACAAAAGTAAGTGAAAAGCATGTCTGACTGAGCCTGTCTGCACGGACCGGCCTGTTGGACGCCCCACAAAGGGATGCAGGGGGATTGATCAGAGGGAGGGGAAAGACCTCCACAGGAAAAGCTCGGAGGCAGGAGGAACCTTCTGCTCCACAGTGGAGAGGAGAGGGATTCACGAAGGATGAAAGTCGACTCCATTGATGTGATCAGTGCCTGAGATCAGTAACGCCACGCTGGAGATGCTCGGATCAGTGTTTGGCATGAGCTCTCACAGAATCACTTCTTCCGTGGTTGATGCTTTTTATTTGTCAGCTCTTGCTATAAGTGATATCTCAACACACAACTCCAACTCGTGCAGTTATTGAGCCACTCACAATACTGTTTGCAGTCAAAGCAGCCAAGCTCTCTAACAACCATGGACCAGATGTGGCTTTTATGTGCAGATAGAAAAAAAAAAAGCGAAAAAGCTGTGGAACACAGAGGGCTAAACTAATGATTTAAAGTGTGACTTGTTGTGGTCTTGCAGAAAACAAGCAAATTTCATGACTGTCTGCACCCTCTGTGTCTTCTTTGCGACGTCTCGGAGGTCTGCGGTCGGACTGTAATGCTATTTTCATAGCGTGGCTCTTTGTTGTCGCTGGTATCTGTTTGTTTGTTGTACCATTCTTCTCAGGAATGCAGCCCGCTCTCTGCTTTCCATTAGCTGGACTGCGTCAGGAGAATCCGGCCCTGTGATTTAAAGAGGGGTGCGGGAGGGGTAAGATCACCGAGGGCGTTGTAATCCTGCTGCACATCTTTTGCTCCAACACCGACCCACATCCGAGTTCATTAACGTTGCTGTGATCCTGCGGCGTGCGGACTGAGGTCATCAGCACGGGAACTCAGGAGATGCTTGTTAATATGCTAATGTATCAACATGACTGATGGGTTAACATGCAGGGTGATTACTTATTTTAATTTCTTAGTTTGGCTTGCAAACCGGTGCTATTTTTCTGTGTTTTTCACTGCACCCACATCCCCCTAAAACAAATGCTAGTGTTATGCCCAGTGTTTAGGGAACCTTGGTGGGTGGATCAAGGCAGGATAAGAGGTTAAGGTACCTTATAGTCCCTGTTATGGCTGGATGCTTTAGCTGTAATCCGGTTGAGTGGGTGGGAGGGACTTGAAGGTGGGGGCGGTGTCAAGTTCTCACAGCCAGACAAGCTGTGCTTTCCCACCTGCCACTCCATCTTATCTCAGTGTTGTAGCTGATTACCAACGGTAATTAAAATATCTAATTATATCTGATTCACTAGCAAGGAGGATTTGTAGAAATACAGATTATTAGCCAGTGTTGTTTTGGCTCAATTACCCAGTCCGATCTCATGGGAGCTTGTAAGCCAGATCTGCCAGCTCTGTATCTAGACCCCTCCCGCCAACACCACCCTCCTTAAACACCTGCACCTGCACACATTAACAACGGGTCTGCTTTTCAGCCAGTGAGATTGCGTAACATCGAGGGGCGAGAGGAGCCCCCCTCAACATTGGCGCCTCTTGTTTAAGCGGGCTAATGAATATTCAGGAGCCTCATCCCGCCTTTAAGGAAACAGATGAGCAGAGTAAATATTCACAGCAGCATGTCATTGGAGTCGTAGAAGTTTAACCAATCACACCCGCGGAAAAACACAGGCTGCTATTCCCAAACGGTGAAAAGAGGGAAGACTCCTTCAGATTAAAGGCGAGAAAACCAGTGGTGGAATACATCAGTGGCAAAGCAATCCGCTAAAGCAATCTATAGCAGCCCATCCAACCTTGAAGGAGCATACAATAGCCTGAGCCGTTTCCTCAGCATTAGCAGTCTTGTGTGGGATGCTGTATAATCTACCTGCCAGATTAAGATGACATGGTCATTGTCTAGAAGAGAGAATTGAATTATAGTGTGTGAAGGGGGTTTAAATGAGATTATAGGGAAAGAGCTCATCCGGCATGCGAGTGATGTGCAAAGTCAGGGGCTCTGTGCACGCTCGCGACGTGCACACCTGCTCACTTGCCCGCATGTTCGTGAGCTGTTTTGCATACACCAAAGCAGCGAAACACAAAAGATGTGACTATACAAGCGCAAACATCATGCAAATGCAGATGGGTCGGGCAGACTGCAGTGGGGCTTCTTCCCTGCTGTTTTTCTGCATCCTAATATTTTTCGCTCTTCCCCTTGTGGTGACAGTGCATTTTCTGTCTGCGACTGTTTTCCTGCAACTAATGTGTTTACTGCTCCGGCTTGCCAGAGTTCCCCCAAACATAAGTATATGGGCTAATCCCCAGGATGTGTGCGATTAGCTTAACAACTCTGCAGCGTATTTAGTACATGTATCTGCTCTGTTTAACCGCAGCTAATCTCCTAGTGTCCCCAAACTGCTGAGTTCCCGTGATCTTCCCTCCCTCCGTGTTTACTCTTTTGACTATCTCTTTCCATGTTTTCCCCGGGCCCAAGTTGCACATGCCAGCCGCTACTGTTGCGGGGTGGGGAGTGGAGAGGGGGTTAAGCGCATGGCTGTCTGTGGTGCATTCGCCGTTAGCGCAGAGGATGTTGCTGTGTGCTCGTCTGCAACCCCCGGGGGCATGCGTGTGGTTAGAGATTCTTCGGCAGCTTGCCATTTATTTTTATCGTCATTGATCATCAGGTGATAGGATGTGAATCGGATTCATAACAATGGCGATGCTATCAATTAATCGTATTTACAGTGTGGCGCCCTATCAGATAAAACGTGTTCTTGGTGCTTTGAACTGTCTGCCGCGCACAGAGACAAATGTCTGTGCCTGTGCATCAATTCAGGGTGGATGGATTAGAATTAGCAGATGGACTGTATTTGCATTAGCCACCGGGGTGCTAACACAGACAGAGTCAATCTGGTGCAGCAGGGCTGAGACCAGGTTGCGTCTCGCTGGGGTAGAGCCAGGCCAGGACACCCTGTCTGGGACCCGGTGGCAGCAGCAGGGGGTCTAGGTGGGTCCAAGTCCAGTCTGTCTAAGGTGATTAAGAGCATAAGGGGCAACGCAGGGCTCACTAAATACTGGACATCTTCTGGATAAAGCTGGTGGAAAAAATGACAGTGAAGTGTAACATGTCACGCGGTCGAAGAAAATAAAGGGATTAATGGTGAGAGCATAAACACAGAAGACAAGCAGGGGTTACAAGTTGAGGAAAGCGAGCGCAGGGAGAAGAGGGGAGGGCATGCGAGGGCACAAACCCAAAACCCCTTGCAAGTGTTTTGGAGTCAATTAGCCTTCTTCCTGATGTATTCGTGCTTTTTTTCTCCCCCAGTTTCCCTTTGTTCTCCGTTTTCCTGCTTGGTTATCACAGTCCCGAGTTCTCCGCAGGGGGCTGGTTGCAGTGTTTTGCTCTGCGAGGTTTGTGTATGTGTCAACCAACCATCACATTCCCCACAGAAATAGCCAAAAACATTCTTATCCCCTTTTTTTTCCCCTCCACAGTTTTCTGTCTGTAGTCTCCCTTTTGAAAATTCAATGCATCAAGCTTTCAAAACAGCAGTTTGGACCATTTCTCTCTTTTATTCACTCCCATTTAAATCCCTTATTGTGTTGCAGGCAGTTTTCCGTGCTTGTAAGAGGTTCTGTTATTGTCTAAATCCGAACAAATTAGTCTTAAGAAGGTCAGGCAGGCCAGACCGCTGTGATTATTATTGCTCATCAAGATCCACACAAATCAATACGAGGCAGCTATCTTTGCAGAAAAGAGCAAATGGGAGGCATTAAGGTTGTCGCCGGGCTGGTGCCATCGGCAGCCGTGCCGGGTGGAAATAAGAGGACATCATTTCCTGCCAAAAAGCAGATGGCGAGGACTCTTTTCTCTCTGTGGCTTTTTTAAAAGTCTTTTTTAGGTGCAGCTCTTGAGTTAAGAATGAAGAGGCAGCAAGAAGCAACTTGGCTGGAGCTACCCCAGGGTGCTTTGCAGTGGAAGACGCAGAGACACTGACAGATACTTAGCGGGTTGTTTTAGCGGTGGTTTACAAGCGTGGCAGTCGCAGAACAAGCACCAAGATGAAGGCTACCCGTCTCCAGAGTTTAGTCCCGGCTTCTATTTTTGGGGAGGAATGATTCTTTGAGAGAACAAGGGGAGAGTTAGTAGGAGAAACAGCTTTCTTTCGGTCTTTTTTTTTTTTTTT
>CAESWR010002607.1:477147-499680 GCA_903171835.1 Mullus surmuletus | reverse complement strand
AATTAGTATCACCACCACCTCGCACATAGTGTGTATTCGCATTAATGAGGACGGATCCTCATGGTTGACTGCATTCAGAGAAGATTCCACTCCATAAACAGTAGCCGGTGGCCCCCAGGGTGGAACCCGGCCCTTGACCCGTGATGAACTCGTGACCAGAGCTGCCATGTCCTAGTGATTGAGTCTGGTGACACTCTGGATTGTGACCGACAGACAGACAATTTAACCCAGACATACCAGAATGTAAATAGAAGGATCAGTGATGATTAGTGCGCCTCCGTTTTAAATCTTTTTTTGCAAGTCACCGCCACTGAAGACGGCTGATCAAGGAGATAACTGCCTTTTTTGCTACAAATTTCAGTGGAACTGATTTATCATCACAGAAAAAATCTACTTTGTGTTTTTTCGGTGTGGTGTTGTTTTTTCAGGAGGGCTCAAACAGCGCGGTGTGAAAGATATACCACCGGTCTAATCTCATCCCCTCTTTTGTGTGTACACAGTCACATAAACCGGCTGCCTCTTAACTACCTTTGCCCCCTTCCACTTTCATTCTTCCTCTCTCCTCTCTCCTCTCCCTTGCCACCCCTCCGCTGCCACAACATTCGGATGGATTAATGGAAGTTATTCAGAAATGGAAAGAAATGGGAAGCTTGGGGTTGACTGGTTCTTTGTCAAAGCGTATCTGTTCAAGTCAGAGAAGGCAACTGGGGCGCACATTTCTTAACTTTTCTGAAAGGCCATTTGTTATTTCGGCAGCGTAAGCACTGTATTTCTTTTAGGTTTGTAGTACAGTTTTATGACTGGGGCTCTTTCGTAGCGCTCAACAATAAAGGACAATGCCACAAGTCCGCATACTTTATTTGAGTACATTTACTGTAAACCCCTCTTCGTACTTTTGAAGTTTCTGAGCTATATTTATACGAGAGCCATCTATTTAATGTATCAGAGCAACACGGCATGTCCTTCATGATTTAGTTACTGTGTTGACACAGCACAGGGTCATTCAACGTGACCTAATTTTCATTTATCTCCGATTTTGTGTTTTGCTTTTTAAATTCTGTTTGAATGAATAATAAGGTTGGGGCTCTGACACCCCATTGAGACAGTGTGGTGGACCCTTTCGACAAACGCTCATACATGAACATTATGGATGTATTTGCGGCTGCGTACGCTCTGCGGTGCAGGACATTAAACGTCCTTCCCAAAACCCTTCCCTCCTGTTCCGTCTCGTCCCTGTTCAATCACAGGTAGCCGCACGATGTGGGGCTCCCGTGTAAGCCTGGTGTCACTCTCTCCCTGAGCCTCCAGACAGCAAAGAGAGGAGGGGGATTTGTCTTCCTTTCCCCTTCACTTATCTCTTTTGTTTGTCCTGGTTTCCATAGATGAGCAGCAGCCCTCCATTCTCTTCTCAAGCGAAACTAAGTGCTGCCGCTCCTCTCGACCTGCCAGCTCCAAATTGGCAGCCTGACCTTCTTCTTCTTCCTCGGGGCGTCTACACAAAGCCATACCTCTACCATGGGGGGAAAAATGCAATTAAGAGGTGACATAAACACTGAGCACCCGTTGTAGCCGTGCCCAGGAAAAAAAAGGAGGAGGGGGGTTTGGTGTGTGGCTAAGGCAGCTGCCACTGTGACACGCATGCATAGATACCGGTCTATTAATTGGACTTAACGCTTTGCAGAGTGACACAGGGGTGAACACACCCGATGGAAAACACGGGCGTGACTCGGTCGCGGTGAATAAGCCTTGACAGGATACCGGTGTCAACTTTGTACTGGCTGTCGTGCAGCTGCCCTTTGACCCCCCGCGTTTTCGTTCGGTGTAGGGCAATTTTCACCTGATGTTTCTGCAAACAAAGCATGATGCAATTTTGAGAAACGTGGTAACTGAGTTGAAATAAGTCTCTGAACTTGTGTAAAAGTACACAAAAAATGGTTTTACCAGAGGAATGCTTGAAGAATACTGATGCAGGGAAGCAAATCAATTCTTTTATATCAATGGATGTAGCTCAGAAACGCCAATCGAGAAGAAAATAAGAGTGTTTTCACTCAGGACTGCAATACAAACACATCATGACCCGCTAATTGGCCATAATGACCCGAGAATATCCGCAAATATGACATCAATTATACTCTGCGTAGGCCCGCTTCTCTTTTAATTTGTATTATGACAATACCTTGCAGCTTTTATTTTTAGGAGAGGAAGCCCATTAAAACGGCCACTGAGGGGGAGGATGGTGTTTAATTGCCAGCGAAGGTGTGTGACATTTGGAGCAGCACATCGAATCTGGCCCAAAGTCCAAAAGGTGTTGTGAGGGACTGAGTAATTACTCTGTCTCTCCAGGCAACGGGCTTAATAAGACAACTCTGTGATGTGAAGGGGATGGGCACACACACACACACACACACACACGCACACACACACACACAGACAGACAGACACTCACATAGACCTCACAGATGCAGTGTAAAGCCATATCCACACATTATAGAGATGACCAGAATGTCACATTTTGTATTACTATTATTATGATCATTATTTCACCACTGCTTGTTGGGTGGATTAATTTCTTTCTGTGTGAAGGGAAAGAATTCTTTTATGTGTTTTACTCATGCGTGAACGGAATCTTCACTGAGTAAAGAAACAATATAAAACCTTGAAGTAATATGCATTCTATGAGCTATTTGTCACAGTTACAGCATTTTAAGGCTGCTGCCCCCAAGCCCACTTAGTTTTATTTTTATGACTTATGGTTTCGGATATCCTAATTAGTCTGCCGTATATGCTTGCATGCAAAAGTTTGGGCACCCATCGACAAACAACAGCTTTTGGTGGCTTTGTAATTGGTAACGAATGGACCGTGAAACAGAATGTTTTTCAAATGCTAATGAGAGCTTTCACACTTATGAACGCTCAAAAGTTCAGCCTGCAAAAAAGTCTTTCACTTCTTATAATTGCTGGGTTTTTCATATTCTTTGTCGGCTTCATTCTCCTTTGTTCTTAAATGCACCAACAAGAAATAAAGTGCTTTTGATGACAGTTTTTGGGATGTCCAAACCTTCGCACACAGGTGTCATTATATCAGAATGTTCTCATTGAAACGCTCTTTGGAACGCTCCATTGAAAGAGACCTTGGAACAGATCAATGTGCGTGGTCGGCTGCCGGAAACAGCGCGCTTTTCCACCATGTCTGTGCTTACCATGTTTGTACAGTAGATGAGTAGGTTCCCTGGCCTCTTCTCTTCAGGGTTGTTTAGCTTTCAGACCCCTGAGAGAGGAAAGGAAACTCCCTTGGGGGAACATGAAGCACCACAGGTTGAATGAAATTCTCTCTGTACACTCCAAAGCTCTCTTCATCTCCACAGGCTCTGAGGGGAAAAAAAGGGAAGCAGAAAAATGTTTGAAACAGGATGCTTAATCCAGCAGCATGGAGGGGAAAAAACCATAGTAGTGTGTAGATTTTTTTTCCACCCAAGAGAGAAAACGCTTTAAAAGAGGCCCAGCATGATAGGCCAGCATAATGAGCCATCACCGGCTGATATTAGGAAGTTTATTCATAGGGTAGCTGGAGAAGATGGCTTAGTGCAGGATGTTATCTTAATGCCACAACATGATAAATGATTCAGGGAGGGTAGTGTTAGGAAATAGTTAGGAAACATTCAGTTACATATTTTCCAGCACAGAGAGCGCTAACATACTACTGGAGAATATAAGTGAAAAAAAGGAACCTTGTGCTCTTTGCTGACATATAAAGACTAATACGAGTGTACGTGCCGCAGGTAAACATGGTATTAAATAAAGCCGACGGGATAGCCGCGCCTCCGCTGCTCATGCTTTATAATTACCCCCAGTAAGCATGATATAATACGCTCCAATATCTGTATCGTAGTTAAGTAATAGAACATCACTCACACACAGTGCCATCTAATGATAAGTTATGAGAGTGAGTCCACCGTAAGTGGTCCAGAGGGTGTGTGTGCGTGCGTGTGTGTGTGTGTAACTTATGGCCCGGGTCTCAAAAAGGGGCTAGTCGCTCTGTAAATGATGCTAGTGGGGTTGGCTCCATGGACTTGGGGTCATCACTCCTTTCTCTCCATGGGTAGCCTGAAAGGTAATTCATAGACCCCTGGAAAATTGTGTGTGTGTAGGTGCCTGTGTGTGTGTGTCTGTGTGGAGAGGGTCATGACCTTAATACTATATATCACACTGTGTTTTTTTTTTTTTCTATTAAACCCCCTCCCCAACCTTGTCGGCTTCTGCTTAGGCAAACTGTTGTATTAACGACGAGGGGTGAGAAGTGCCATGTGGGGAGACACAAAGCATTCAGAGACCTGAAAATCATTCCAACTTATTAGCCAAATTGTGTTCCTGTAGGTGTTGAACCGCTGAGCGGCGAGTGCAGAGCAGCGAGTCCGGACAATGTGCTAATTTGAATTTGCAGTTTTCCTGATGTTCATTTGCAAAGAGGTGTTGCGGAGCTGCACCTTGCTCGGGGTAATCATTAGGACGGGAGGAGGGTTTTAGTATTCGGCTCGGTGGAGACGCGGACGTGGAGGGGTCCCCGACTTCTGTTTCTATTAGAGTCCAAGCCCGCGGCTGCACAGCCCAACACTTCAATGAGTGCTTTCTCAAAGTGTGGCCATTTCTCTGCTGCAGCTGCTGCCCTTCTAACTCTCTAGCTTAGGGATAGAAATATGACACTGGAGAACACCCATAGTATTCTGCTGCCCCGCCCCTCTGTCTTTTCTTCTCTACCCCACTCACGATTTCACATCCAATTTTCACATCGCCCGGTGACGCACATTCCCCTAAGACCCCCAGCTACTGCGGGATCACTGGACTCCCCTGTGAAGGTGTGTGTGTGTGTGTGTGTAAGTGTGTGTGTGTGTGTGTGTGTACCATTATTGATCAGGGTTGTGTCTTTGTGGCTCTGGGCTCCTGCTGCTGTTATCACCGCAGTGTGGAGGGCGGGGTGGGAGGGATGGAGGGGAGGGGGAGTGTGGTTCACAGCACCGAAACCTTTAGGGCAGTGTGTGTGATCTAATGGGATTTACAGCACTCACAGCGTGTTGTCAGTTTGAGCTTTTTGCTCTTATATTTGCACACAACAGTTTACACAACGGAGCCGAGTGTAATTACGGTTGACTTGGTCTGACAGCTACAGAGGAATGTAACAGGAGACTACAGGATAAACAGTGAGCCAACGCAAGAGAAAAAAAAATCGGTGTAATCACAAGCAGGAGGAGGGGGCCTAATGTGACGAAAACAGAACCACTTTTCAATTTATCTTTTAATTAAAAAATGGTTTGTGTGCAATTAAATCGAGCTGGGACGCAAAATTGGTTTTAATCGTTAAAATGTTCCAGTTTTCTTTTCAGGGAGAGAATAAATGTTTGAGACAGAGAGATTGATGACGGTAAAAAAGGGGGCGAAGGAGCGGGAGCACCTGAAGTGGAGCATACAAACCCTGCATTCCACTTGAAGCAAAGTGAGGGTGAAAGAAGGCAAAAAACGGCTATTTTTCCCCCCTTTTATCCACAGTTTCGCTTTAGTGTAGATCTCTGCTCAGTGGGTGTGGATACGACTCTTATGATGGATTACACTGCCGCTCCTCTTGCGTGAACGTGAGCGCGCGGTGCAGTCTTCTCTCCTTCCCACCCTCTCCCCTCCCATCTGTTTTTCCTCTTTTCTTCTCCGACGTTCTCCCGGCGCTTCCTCTCACTTCAGCTGACATGAGTGCGGGGAAAAATGTATGCTGGGACACGCGTGTGCACTTATATTCACATATGGTTACAAGCACTGCCGCGCCGCCCCATATACACACACACACACACACTCCACACACCCAAACACAGCCTAGTCGCGCTGCACTCAAGGCGCCATCCCTCCATGGACACGGTGATTAATTACTTTTAACAAAGCAAACAGAGTCTTGCTTGTCTGGATCAATCCCCCCCCCCATCTTGGTGCGAGCCACTGTCACCAGTAATTGCCAAACTCTGTGTAGTATGAAATGAGGGCCACTCTCCCCGGTGCGAAGCTAACCATAGCCTCAATTTTCTACACTCATGCCCCTGCTTTCTTGCCTCCCACGAGATGTCCTCTCCCCTCCCTTATCCCACTGCCCCCCCAGCCCATCGAAGCATCCACACCCACACCCACAATGCGCTTTTTTGAATCTCGCCGTGATGTGAGTAGCCATGTTATCCCTGTTTAACTCGTTTTAGTAGCTGCCATGTGCTTTTAGAGGAGCATCATGCTATTCGTGCATACTAATCGGCGTCGCTCTGCCAAGCTGATCAAACCCCATTAATCTATTTGTAGTATATGTTTGTTTCTAAATGAGAAAATGAATGCATTCTGATACTACAGCCAGCTGGGTGCAGCGAGGCCCATTGATTGTTGGCACCCAACGTATGACTCATAGCTCTGAGCAAGTGTTTTATTTGGCTTGTTTTATGTGTGTGTGTGTGTGTGGTGGATTACTTTTATGTTGCTGCCAGTGGAGTTTCAATTAACACGTGAAGTTTTTTGGGTTTTTTTGGGTGTGCGTGGGAGCATATCCACAGGTGGTAAGCAAACCTGCGCGGTTATTCTTATTACCGGACAGGCCATCCAGTCACGCAGCGGGTATCGAGATAGATATCAAAGCCAGAGAAATGCAGCTAATGTGATTAGAAGGCGGACACAATTAATGATGCATGGTGATGGCCAGAATAACGCTGAGGGAACTTGCTGTCTAATGAGCTAACACGGAGACCGTGCAGATGCGTTACACAGCCACTCAGTATTATCAGAGGCAGACACCTCCTTTCCAGTAGGACTCTACCAATTAGCCCTATTGTGGGGAGTTTATGGTTGTGATTTCGGTCAGGACTTGTTGCTGAAAAAAATGTTGCATCGTGCTTGTTAAATATGTGCAGAGTGGTGCTTGCTCTTAACCCTCGGCAGAAAGTGACGTATCTCTCACGGAAAATAGCACCGCTGTTCGGCTCAACTGCACCCGGGATTGACCGATAATTCTCAACAGGAAAGCAGCCTGAACACTACCGTCCTCATTAATAATGAAGCATCCACTCTGGTCCGCCAATAATATTACTTATTTTCTGCCCCTGATATTTTTTCCCTGGCTGCTGCTCGCCGTATATATGATAAGTAGAGGTGCCTGGTCCGCGTGGGACTCATCACACACTCAAATTGGTGCAGCATGGAGTTCATATCACAGCGCGGCCTTGGGGGAATTAGCGGCTCTATATATAAACCCCCTCATCGCATGTGTTGTGAATTAAAGTGCATTTATCTGGTGATCGCTTGGGAGATCTCGGGGGCCGCGCCGTAAAGCGGCGGCGATGCGGCAGCCCAGTATACTGATGCTGCCGGTGCACTGGGAGATAGGAAGGAGAAACAGGTCACACGCAATGAAGAGCTCTGATAGCCTAGATGGCAGTAGACAAGTACAGTACACGAGCAAGGAATAACAAGAGGCCTATCTGTCTCTCCTTCATGTGTTAACCTTTATCTGGCTCTCTGGCCCTCCTCGGTTTTTTCCAACCTCCTCCGCGGGCCATCGTTGTCTCGCCCCGCCCATGCCCTCTTCTCCCCTCCCCTCTCCTCCGGCCCCTCTCAGCCTCGCAGCACCTGATCTGCGATTCAGCTTGCCTTTACTCAATCATGTATGACTCCTTACCAGCAGAATCAAAAGAGGCACGGCTCATGCCATGCTTTTCATTAGGCCTCTCCATAAAGGCTGACTGCGAGGCTTTTGAAGTGTTGCAAGGCGGCGCATGGAGAAGCCACACTGTCAAGCACGCCGTGCTGCTGACTCTTGTTTGATGAAGCAACTTCCCGCTAAGGCTCGAGCAACCTAATGAACCCGAGACAAGTGCTGACACTGACAAGGAGCCGGGTGACAGCATGAGAAGCAGGCACCGGAAGGAGGGTAATGATTCAGTGGACTCAATGGGATCTCGAACTCCTCTAACCAACCACCCACCCACCCCGACAAAAAGCGCAGGCTCAGAAATGCCTCTTACACTTAGAAGCAGATTTTTCACACCTCAGGAAATGCCAGTTTGAACAGCTTTGCACCAGCTAAATCGTTCAGCCTTTTGTTTCCAACCAGAAACCAGAGTTGAGACAGCAGAGCGTCAAGCTTCGAGGAGGTCTTCGGTCGGACGTGGCTGCCCATCCTAATGCCTAGACGAGGTGCCCGCTTCTCCATGTTGAGAACATGTGTCTCAGCCGGTGTTTACCGAGGGCAGGGTATTTTTTCAGCCATGCTTGAGTTCACCGTCAAAGCCAATTAAGGGAATACAAATGAAGATGGAGGATGTGGCGCCTCAGGCCAGGAGAGTACAGCGCCCGGGCCAAGTGGCCTCTTCTGTCATCACTGTGGGGCTAAACAAATCAGGGACACATATGGTCAGCCCCGCTTATTCAATTTGTGCTGGCTGTAAATAATCCCAAACTTTTGTATTTCAAAAGTGAGGGGCAAAAAACAGACCTGTTGTACTTTTAAAGGTGACAGCTGTTTAAGAATTAGCTGGTAGTTCGGTTGCTGTAATAAACTCCTAAGCGAAGTTTGCGATTCTCGGCTTTGAAACATTCTGTAAAATTTAAGCCGTGGTATTTCCCAATAAATCCTTTTATGGCCACCTCCACTCTAGTTTGGATGGGAAGCACTACCACAGTATAAGAGTTTGCTCTCTTTTTCAGGTTCACCATCTGGCCTTGATTGATTAAAGCTCCTTTAAGTAATTAATGCCTACTTTAATTGAGAGTCAGCCCCTGTGGCTGTGGGGTTCGTGCGCAATGCTCAAGCTGAGCAGAGCCAAGGATCTGGTTGAAAGGGGGCACGGAAATCTGTTTAGCGCTCTGACCCTCTCGGGCTCACATCTCAAGACTCTTAAGATGCTAATAGTATTCTAGCCGCATCCATGTGACAAATCAAGCTATAAATCATAGTGGGTGGAATGTGACATGGTTTTTCTGACTTCGGAATTAGCATGCCTGGAATGGGCTACAGGCGCATTGCCGTTTTATCTGCTGCTTATCATGTTTTCATTGGTCCATTTCCTTTGTTGAAGCATCAATGATGGTGGATGTGCACAAGGCAGAGAGAAAATGTATTCATGTTGCCAAACAGTGTATTGTGACAGCGCATCACTGAATGACCCCACAGCTTGCCACTACTGGGCCGTTGCATGTGTTTGTAATGAATGAGCAATATCTGCACCCCCCACTACTGTTTAACATTAGCTGTCACACTACGTTTGCACCCGATGACACTTTCACGATCACCCTTTTAAAGTTTCTCTTTTGTCTCCTGGTAATTGTTTTTATGAAACATTAAATCAGCGCCTCAGACAGATAATGCCAGACACTGTGAATACGAAGCACTGAGCCCACATACCTGCCGATGACCTTTTCCCATCTGAAGTCCTGCGCTGGCTGCCAGTTTGATGCGATGCTAGCTAATCGATGCCCGGTAGCCGCGCAAGAGTACTAAAACGTCTCTGACACTGAAGCCTCCTCAGAGAGAACCCGGCTCCTTACCTGAGTCTTACTGTCACCACTCGCTGAATAATGAAACATTTACCCTTTAATTGCCAGATCCACAAAGAATGATCAGTTTAATTTGGCCTAATTATAGCCATCTAATCTAATGGGCTAATTAAGGGCTCTGAATGGAACAGCAATCGCCAGAGTCTACAACGCCCTTAGGGAGGAATGCATCAATGGATCATAAATATTTTATTACGTCTACCTACATGCAGATTGTAAGGTGCTTCAATTTGACTTGCATAAGTGCTTAACATGCACCTTTGATGTGACTCATGTTGTTAACATAAGAAAAGAAATCACTGAAGGGTTCTTCTAGAAAAGTCAGCATATATACAGCAAACAAAATCCTGAAAAAGCATTCTTTCTTATTGATTGGTTGGAGAAATTCAGAAAGATTATATTAAGGAAAAATTACCCTGACACAGTTTTCCATCAGTGACACACACGCACACATACGCACGCACACACTGAAAGAGACACACTCAATTGATGTTGGTCACGGTGGTTTAGGGTTTTGTATGATTAGATTGGGGAGATGGTAATAGACAGGCAGCTGTGTCATGATCGGACCACGATGACCTCAGGGTCAGAGTTCTGTGTCTGGCCCAAGGCGAGGGGCGTAATGCCGCCCCCACCAACGTTCCTGTGAGACTGACCTAAGACCTCTTTTTCCTCAGGGTAAAAGATCGGTACCTGCAGGAAGATGGATAGAAACCCCCAGAATTGGCCTTAGAAATAGATTTAATTAAGTACTGGCTCCATTGTGCTGTTCTGTGGCTTCTGGTCTGTCAAGTTGAAGGGCAGAAGGGCCCAAAGCAGCAATCATTCGATTTCAGTTTTTTTACTTCTTTTTCCCCCCTACTTTGCTGTTCTCCCAGCTAATTTGTCATGGCCGACAGTTATCCCTGGATATTAAATTAAGCAGTTGACATTTTGTGTACGGAGCGAATCGACTGTGTCACCTTGAGAGTGTCGTGGCAGAGATGTGTGAGGGACAAACGGAGGCAGATGTCTGAAACCCCGGTCGACACATGACATTTCTGGGTCACATAGGAAACCAAGCAACAGCACTTTTAAGGAGCCAAGGAGTCAAGGAAAGAAAGGTAGCAATGCCTTTGTTCCTGAGGCTCCATTAGTGTTAATTTGATGCCTGCCTGTGAGGAAAGCTGATTGCGAGTAATTCAGGGATAGAGGAGTGAAATAGTTGGGTTTCTTGAGGAGGTATTGATGTATTTCTCCTCAGATTGCACATGTGTGTGTGTATGTACAGCCTGTTGTACCCATTTGAGCGTCCGATTATGATGCTGGCAGGAGGTTCTGTTTGGAGTCTTCACATTGCCACCAGCTGCCCCGTGGGCAATCAGAAACCATCTGCAGCAGGCGCATCCTAAACGCAACCACAGCAGCGAAGGGTGTGGCACGCTCTAAAGGCGAGCTTACGCAGCGTCTATTGATTTCCACATTTGAGAGTGTCTCTATTATTGCTGATCACCGATCAGGGCACAGCAAGCCGCACACCGCCTTGGGCTACTGGCGCACAGCTGGAGGAGTCGGATGGATGATAGGCCGCCCATTGAGAGTGAGGAGTTACGCTGTTTGTTTTACTGAGACATCATGGTGGTGGAGATTTTACTGCTTGAAATTCGAGGTAGAAAACAGCCTTGAATGTTGGGTGTGTTTACAAATGTAGTGCCCTTGATACAAAGCTTTAACAAATTACCTTGACAATTTGATTTGTTGCTGAAAATGACAGATTCATGATAGGGTAAACGAGCATATTTGGCAATGTTTGCAAAGTAATTTATCTTAGAAACACTGCAGACACCCTGCGGTGCAACTTGAGGAAATGCACTGGGATATGGACCTATCGACAGCTGTGTTTTTAGCATTCATCCTGTTGTATCAGCCAAATAAGAACGTTTGTTTAATCATTTGCATCAAGGAGGATCCGGAGAGTGCACACACACCATATGCGCTCACAACTTGATCAGTTTTCTTATCATTTAAGCTATTTGGAGCACAAACCGATTCATCCTCACGCAGGCTTACGACACCTAAGAGGCCGGCAAGGACACATGCTGAGGCATTAATCTGCTAATAGAAAAGAAGCCTCTAACAGCTTGTCTTGTGCCAAACTCCCAATCTTAATCTTGTCAACTTTCTGTTCCGCGGCTCAACTCTGGGCCTCATAGTGAACAACAGAGCTGTCACTGAAGGAAAACCAGCCATGTTTCATTGTAAAAGTCTTGTTAGTGGGAAAGGAGAGCGTGCACGACCTTCGTGTGCAGGAGCCTGGTTGTGCATATGCACAATGACTGCTGCTTTCCCACAGTGTGGAGCACAGTGCACCAGAGTGAATAACTTTTTTTTTTGCATCATTTCCCTCTTCCTCCTAAGCATAAAAACATGAATATTTAAAACTACATCAAACAAGCATTCATAAAATATTAAAATGCTCGAGAAACAAGAAAAGCTTTTATCCTCTCTCCCATTCGTATGTCTTATCTATCCTCTCTCGTCCCCCCCTCTCTCTTTCATTCCTATACGCACCCTCCTAAACACACATGCACTGGCACACATGCGCATTAGCTGCCGGAATTTACCCACGGGTAAGAACGACAAACCTTCCCACTCGATCCACTCTTCTGTGGCATCAGCACATTGCTGCATTAAATAGGCGAGGCAAAGATGCAGGCAGGTTCAATAACAGACCCGGACAGGATTCCGGGCAAAACAAATTGTTAGAGGCTTATTTTGCACAAGACACTTAACTGACGCGTCACGTCATGGAAGGGCCCGTGTTCTGCGAGAACTCCGCACAAGCTGTTCTGTAATGTACTCCCTTTTTGGGGGGTTTTGGCTAAGAGATGAAGTGCTATTCACGTGTATGTGTTTGTGTGTGTGTGTGTGTGTGATGCTGTGATGTTGACAGGGCAAAGTCTCTCTCTCTTAATTTTTCTCTCTGTCTGCCTGAAAGCCAGCAGCTGTGTGAATCGCTGTAGCAGCACCTCTGAGCAGATGCTGCTGTGTTTTTAGAAAAGATCCTGTTAAGCGTGAATTTGGTAAAAAATGTTGCGTAGGGGGTAAAAAAAAATTTAAAAAATCATGTTTTTCTAAAATTCCTATTTGTAATAACAGGCAGCATGTTGGTGTTACCCCCACTGTTACTGCTGGTGGTGCCCCCTCTGCACTACACAGGCTTTCACTTAAACATGGCGGGTTTGTCTGGAGGCTCTCATCAGTATCGCTGTCAGAATTATTATTCATGCACCGAGAGGTAAATTCAAGGAAAACTCCCGTCTTGTCGGTTGAATTGACTTGTAGGATTATGCAAAGGCTGAGGTTATATTGTGTGTGTCTGTCTCAGTGCAGCCACATGATATGTTTTGAAGGCGGCGGGAGATTGATGAAAGAAGGGGAGAACAGAAAAAAAAAATCCTATAAGGCTGTGATTCCGTCATATTTGCCGTGGCTCTTTCGTTTATGCATTTATTCCTGTGCTTGTGTTTGCAGTATTCTAATGCACGCGCCCAAAGAGTCAAGTCTTTCAACTCCATGTAGGACGGGACCCTGTGAAATAAAAGGATTATAGAAGATGCCAGTTTCCGTTTGAAGCAAGCCTTATTTTATTCATCTTTTTCCTATCCTTTTTTTTTTTCCCCCCCGTAGCCGGGGCCCTGCTCGCTCAAGAGAATAAAAGCGAGATCTCTTGGAGAGCGGTCATATTGTAGGCTAAATCTAATCAAAGGGAGAAGTGCTTTTAAATGCCTTTTGTTCCCCCGGGCCAAACGTTTGTGGGCCTCTCTGCTCTCGCCAGCGCGTCCTGCCCCAAACTCCTCCGCCGCTAGACGCAATTAATATTGAGCGGCTACCCTGGCCTGCGCTCCCCTCGTATAATAACAGTGTTAGAACAAAGGTTAATGCGTAGAATCTAATCCATGTCCTCGTCATTTTCAATGGAGTTGTGATGCAAGAGGAGGAGGAGGAGGAGGGGTTGTGGAAGCACGGAAGGGGGGGTGGTGGGGGGGCAGGTCTGGAGAGAGATTGGTAGTCAGCGGGGGTCTCGGACGGAAGCAAAATTAATTACCGGTCTCTATAAATTCGATGTCATGTCTCATTTTCTCTAATTCTCCTTGCCTTTCTCACTTCCTAGCTTTCTGACTTCCTAACTGAGAAGCTCGGGAACAGCTACTAATGAAAAGGCCTCTTAGATGCTAATGGCAAATTAGCCCGTGTGTCACTTTTGGAGCTGCGAGCCGAGTGACTGTCGCAGCGAGGAGGAGGAGGAGGCGGCCAGACTGTCCGTACCATGCACAAAGGCGCTAAAAAGAGATATAAAGTTACCCCCCTCCACCCCCCAAAAAAGAGGTTCTGACTGTTGACATGACAGACACTTTAAATCTTCGACAGAGTCTGTTGTTTCTCCGCTCACACACGCGGTGTCTGCATCATTTTCCCTCCATGCTTTGCTGCCGTAATTGTGTGTTTCTAACACACAAGCCCAGATATGACTTTTCCGAGAGACAGTTTGCTGGCTTTTGGGGGATTTAGTGGTTTGGCTTGTAAATAATGAGCTGGATCGAGTTGCATCCCTACGCCGCTGTTGTTAGACTGGACCAGAGTCAGGTTTAACAACTCACGAGGATTAATGTCTGATCAGGCCACAGACACAAACATACTGAGTCAAAAACTTGCCTGAATAAAACATGTTTTTTTTTTCCCTCTCTTCCTTTGATTAGTCCAAACAGACATGCTAAAGAAAGGGAGGAGGGGAAAAAAAAAACCTCACTTATTGATGGTGCTTTGGATCCCAGAGACGGCGTCTGTTTTAGTTTTTCAATCTGCAGTGTGTTCCAAAACATTTGAGACTCTCACAGAACGATACAGTATGTCAGCAGCCACATGCAGTTTATGTCACAGTGAATTATTATGCTCCCAACAAAGTGACTTTCCCAGCGCCGCGAATAAATGACTGGATGACAAATGTAGTTAATTTCTGCCCGCATGAGGAGCACATATCTGCTTTAAAAATATGTAGAAAACGCACTCCAGCCACTCGTGCTATTATTTTTTACCGCCGCGCTCTAACAAAGGGAATGCACATTCTTAAGTATTTATGTTTTTTGTATTGAGCTACAGACCGGCTCCAGAAGCTCCTTCTTATTCTCCTTTTTCTTTTACTTTTTTCTCCGATACAGCCAAAGAGAATTCCCAGCGCACTACTTGTGCGTGGTTCATTCCCACAGCAAACAGATGAGCAAAAAAATGAATAAAACTGATAGAGTAGAAAAACAATAGTTGCTCCTGAGAAGGCGGGCAGCCAGAGTGTAACATGTGCATTTATGTAAAACTTATAATCCAATTAACAAGTACAAAAAACCCAGTGATCGCTCTATTATAGGAGCACAAAGGAGAGAGGTGCCATGTTCTGAAAACTGCTCATGTGGAAAAAATGCAAATGGCGTGAAATGAGTGTGTCTGGTAATGTGTTTGTGTAAAGCCTCACGCTGCGGCACGAGACCAGAGCCCTGATGACTCTGTCTGTCCCCTCTCCGCAGGCATACTTCCGACAGGGTGTTGCCCTTCAGTACCTTGGTCGCCATGCCGACGCACTGGCCGCCTTCGCCTCCGGGCTGGCCCAAGACCCCAAGAGCCTACAGCTGCTGGTGGGGATGATAGAAGCTGCCATGAAATCCCCTCTACGAGGTAAGAAACACGCAGAGCTGGTCAACGTCGTGTGTACACGGGAAAATCACTTTTCAAACGCTTCGGAAGGATTTAAAATGAAACTCCTAACTCATGAGAGTAGTGTTGAAGGCAAGTCCATATTTAACCACAAATTTAGAAAATCACTATATATATACTATATAAAATATATACTACTATACTATATTTTCAATCACCCAAATACAGGTCTATAGATATATATATATATAAAAGAAGTTTAGAGCATACTTTTCAGAAGCTCAGCATTTCTGTTGAATTATTTTTTTGAATGGTCTATGTGATCCAAATGTTTTGAGACACTAGATTTTGGATAGCTGTAAGATGTATTCATGAAAAATAAAACAAAGAAAGGCTCGAATATTTCACTTTATGTGTAATCTATCTAGACAATATGAGTTACACTTTCAGAATTGAATTAAAGGGAGAGAGAGAAAGAACTTTTCACAATATTCCTTCGTGTGGGTTTCCTCTATGTAGTTTGGAAAGGTTTGCCCAATATTTGGGTACAACTACACAATGAACAGGTGTTACGGGCCTCAAAGCTGTAATATCAACTGCACATTTTCCAATATGACAGCCCCCCATTTCATCGTTGTTGAGTCTGATCTTCAGTGTACAGTGGCCTGGTTCCAGTGTCGACAAAATAAACACTACTGAAGCAAACTCGCCTCAAATCTAAAAACTGGCCGGCGAAAGAAAAGAATATTTACCCTGTCTGGCTTTAACCACAAATGTTACCTTGATCTTCCAACGCACAAACTGGAGTTGCTATAAATGCGTTAAAAGGGCCGGACGTGCAGGAATGAATTTTGTCGTATACCCGCACCGCCTGCAGTCACGCCTTGAAGAGCTGTTTGTGTGTGCCGACGACCTCTTCATGTGTCTGGGTGGCACCGCCTGTCCTCGGCATTGCTGCGCATTTCGTCTCGCGTCTGCCTAAAAAGCTCTCTGAGATAATCCTCCCGCTCTGTCAGTCAATAAGCGTGTCGGGGTGACTTTACCTGTCAGTTTTTCCGCCATCCTGCCGGCAGGCCACCTCTCTATCTGTCCCTCTCCATGTCTTTGTGACTGACTGTGGGTGTCAAGTGCTTACCTCCAGACTCCGATGCCTGCGGCTTCAGCATATCTTATTGTCACTCAGGCCGATCACACGCGCCGATAGCCCCTTATCTTAATGAGCATCCAACACTAATGCCATTGTCTGTGTCTGCTCCTGAGTGAGCCTTTCTTCCCGAGCAGAGTGGATTCATAAGTGTTGCATTCAAGCCAGAACTGTTGCCAAAAAAGCCCGCTTTCTGTTATACATTATTATCTGCTTCTATCAGCCAGCTGCGGTGACCTTATTGTCCGTGAGTAATCATCGGCGAGAGCCGGCCTAATGAGCCTCAAAACAAACCTGGCAACAATTTGACTTCAAATGACCACTGCGGCGGATTTAATATTCCTCAGATCTGGATGGCACCGGCTGCCAACGCCGACTGAGTCATCCTGCAGTTTTTGCATTGTCGTTACTTCTCAACCAAAACTGCGCTGAGAACAGCGGCGGTGGTGAATGAAACACGGCCTTGTACAATAATCCCAAAATTCACTGAACTGTGGAGAGAGATCAGTGGCTCTGAGTGGCTTTGTTCAGCGAAAGGAATCACTTCCCCTTTGATTGAATACGCTAATCCTCTGAATGTTCGCGTGCAAATGCGGAAGATGAAAAAGAAAAAAAAAATATCGCAAAGAGAATAAAGAATGGAGTACCCATCTGAGTGACACAGAGTACATAAGCCCGTCACTGGAACAAAAACGAGGAAGGGGTTTGGGTGTGAGCCCAGACTGGAGCATCATGGCCCTCGGAATGGGTCCCCTCAGTAGGGGAAGACCAACATTTAGCCCAAGCCAGTTAATCTCGTAATTGTTTACCCCATTTCCCACAGCAGCGGGCAACCAGCAAAGGACCTAATCCAAGGTGTGTTGACGAGAGGTAGCTGGGTCAGAGGATTAAGAGCAATGATCCTCTCAGAGGGGCTCCTGGCACAGGGGGACAATAATCAATGTTACGCCGGTAAACAGGGAGGATAATCAGTGTTACTCAGCCAAACTCCCCTGATAAGTGAAAGGTGGGCAAGCGTCACTTTCTCTCATTGAACACAGGAAACGCCGTGTCCCTCCCAGGATTCTTCCCGTTAATTACCAGCCAAGACCTTCCAAAAGTGTCAGGGTGCTATGTCGAAAAGTCCGCCTTTCAGTCAGGAAAAGCGCAAATAGTCTTTCAACCTTGTAATTGTGCGGAAGACTTGTAATCCATTTGTAATTACACGTAAATCTCTAATAACAGTTGAGTGTAAACACAGCGTTATTCCCTCCAGTGTGTTAACTCGGTGTCTTCTCCATTTGGTTTGATGTTATCTAGCTGTTAACCCATCAGTCATCTCACTGTAGATACTGTATGTCAACACTGTGATTTTTTATTATTTTTTTTACAGGCTCCCCAAAGCACCTTTATGTTTATTTTTTGCCACAAAGCAAAGAGACCGACACAGAGACAATTATCTAGGCACACTGCGCGTCTTCAAGGGTGGCGAGTGTCGTTGATTCATCAAAGCTGCCTTGCTCCGCGTTTAATATCATATGTATAATTCCTCGATTCTTACGATGTCATATATAATTCAGCGTCTCTCTCTGACACACACTCCCACTCCTCCGTGTGCAGATCAAGGTCTCCTCTCATTATAGCAGCTGTTTGTGCTCTCATGTGACTCATACTGTATTTCCCCACAACAAAGGGCTCCCACACGATTGGAAACTGGAGCAGTCACACCTCCTTTTCTGTTCTCCATCGGCATCTAAAACCCTTCGATCACCTTGGCGTGAACCCCCACCCCCCTCCACCCGACCACCACCCTCCACCTCTTCCAATATCAGCGTTTGTCCATCTGTATCATTGAGCGACCTGTGGGAAATCAGCTGCTCGCTGTTTCATACACTGGAAGCAGTGTTTGAGTATGTATGCAGCGGGTTGCATTGGCAATACTGGTTCCATTCTTGTTGCTCCAGTTCTGCCGCGCAGGGGGCCAGAGGGGAAGTGCAAAAGGGTCCATTAACTGCTAATTATTGGATTGTTTTCCCCCACAAATGCTAACTGAAGAGGGCTCTCACTTGAAGATACCATGGGATGAACCGTTTCAAAGGGGATTGTTGCTATTGACCCTGGACCGGATCATTTAAAAAAAAATTGTCCTTTAACTGCTGAGGTGCCTTCGAGCAAAGTGCCTCCGATAACAGATTTCTGATCGAGAGCAAATAAAAACGTGTGAGTTCGCCTCTCTGTTGCTTTGGCATTTGACTTTTTCTTGATCTCAAATACCCCTCCCAGTTGCTGTGCATACTCGTTAAGCCTAACCAAATCCTCGGCTAAAAAAAGCAGTGTGAAAAAAAAAATCTATATATCGGTGACCCCCTTTTTTAAAGAATAGTGCTTCAGCAAGAATAAAGCGAACCCTGGAGCTGAACACTGCGGATTAACATGCACTATTAGCAGCCTCTCTCTTTGAAAAAGCAATAGCTGCACCGAGTAGATGTATATTTTTCATCTCTCATGTTTATTTCATCATCCAAACACAATTCCAGCATGGTCAAAGGAAAATAAATTCTCATATTACCCAATCACAACCCAGTCATAGTGAAATTATATGATTGAATTATTAATGGTAACCGAATAAGATGCTGATACCCCCTTCAAATGTTTTCAAAATGTTTTTTATTCACATTAAAGACATGACAGATGTGTATTTCTCTCTGTAAAGTACAATCTTATGTCAGTGAGGTGTGGCTGTCATCGCAAAAGCTCCATTTAAGAGGCTTCTAATACAAGAATAAAAGGGCAGAATGACGGGGGCGAAATGACTTTTCTGTTATCTGTGCGTGTGTCAGCGAGGTGGAGGTTGTAATTCTTGCATCACATCTTGATAAAAGGCACTGTAAACACGCATTTGTCTTTGTGTGTGCGCGTGCATGAAACAACACACTCAGATGCTGTCAAAACAGCTACCTGTTTATGAATGCAGCAGCCATGACACCTTTTTCCTCATAAAAAAAAAAGGATCCTCTCTGCTTTGATATATGACTCAGCTCTCTGTGTCACTCTGAAGGCAATTACAAGCAATGAATGGATATTATATGCACGCACTGTTTCTGTAAGCACGACATTCTGCCAAGTGCTGGGACGCGAGCGGCGCTCTTGAAAGAGAATCTTCAGTCATGCGTCCCATATAATGTGTGTGTCTGTGATTTAGCATCTGTGGGTTTCCAGGAACTATTGGGCGTGTACAGATACGACTATTACACTGTGTACTAGCGTGCACCGACGTTTGTCTGAAGAAATGAAAAGTTTGGGAGCTTTATGACCTAATTAGTCGCAATACGCTCAAAATATTGCTACTTTATGTCCAGTGCAGGCCTGTGACAGAGCTTCCCCCACTACCCGCGAATGCAAATGCGCGCCGACACGCAGAGACACACACACAGGCGTGCCCCTCCCGATACTCCTGTTCGATGCCGGTGTCTGCCAGAGGGCTTTGTAATCTGGAGGGGTTGTGGATCCCGAATCCCGCGCGGCCCGCCATTGATTTATGTCATTGTGTGCGTTTTCAGCCCCTTCAAAGGTCACCTTGTGTGTCTCCTCTGCTCTGCATTCCTCTGCCGCCGCCACTGTTGTGCATTAGCCACATTAGTTTCCCCGTCGCTCTCGAACCTCTGTCTCGAAACCCGCCGAGCCGACTCTGTTTCCGTCAAACAGCCGTATCGACTGACGCAGGGAAAAAAGGCAAAATATAACTTTTTTTTTTTTGGAGGCTGTTGCCCACAATGTTCTCTCAAAACATGCTGCCATTTTTATGCAGCGCTGTGGGAAATTGCCTGAGATTACCCCAGCTGGAGCGGAGAGAACAGAAAAATGGCTCATATGTTGAGTTATTGTCAAATTGTCAGTGAAAGTCTTCACTCAGCCAGGCTAAAGGCTATGCTTATCCAGGCAGACACAACACAGCCATTACTGGAGAAAAGTGGAGCTTGAATCCAGGCGGCGGTCACATTTATCAGAGCGGGTAAACGCAAAAGTCGCCGCAATCACCGTCAGATATCGGCGTCCGTCACCGTGTCGGCGCAAGGTTATATTTTGGTCACATTTTGCCGTCTGCTTATAATCTCTGTCTCACTCATGTCCCTCCCGCACAGAGTCTCTCGAGCCCACCTATCAACAGCTGCAAAAGATGAAGCTGGACAAAAGTCCCTTTGTGGTGGTGTCTGTGATTGGCCAGGAGCTGCTGACAGCCGCCCACCACACAGCCTCTGTTGTCGTGCTGGAGGCCGCTTTGAAGATCGGCACGTGCAGCCTCAAGCTACGCGGCTCCGTCTTCTCGGCCCTCAGCAGCGCCCACTGGTCCCTGGGCAACACCGAGAAGAGCACCGGCTACATGCAGCAGGACCTGGAAGTGGCAAAGACCTTAGGTAAGAGGCCCGGGCAGTGGAGGGAAATAATGACAATGACTTTTGTTTTCAGCCCATAAAATGCCTAAAAGCAAGCTGACATCATGAATTTGCTTGCTTTTTCCAGTCTGCCCATCCAAGGTTCAGAGATAGCACAGTGACATAAAACAGCATCTTCAACAACATTTGGCATTCTGCTTGATAAATGACTTAACCAGTCCTAAATACACACGCACATGTTTTAGCCACAGTAGCTTGGTTTGAATAATGGAAATGTCACTGCACTGCTCCAGAGTGAAATCTCCAAACTACAACGGCAAGAAAATTTGAACAGATGCTCACGAGCCTGAGCGATGAATCCTCCTGACTTCAGCGATCACAGCATCCACAAGGCTCCCATTTGTGACATTTGTCGAGATGTCTCGCAAAACGTTGGCTCGGTTGCCATCCTATTTTCATCAGACAAATGTCGAGATTCATATGAATAGGGATGGCGGGTTCAGAGCATCGTGAGGTCAAACTCTCTGAGGGTCTAAATCTTTGATTCGGGAGCATCTGCTCATCGGCCTGACCTTTACTTAGTACATTTTTTTAAAGAAGTTATCACAGCCTGATCAAGTTGCTAGCATGTCTGCAAACTGTGTAACCTCATTTTCACCTGCGATCAGACTTATTATGCAGGTATTAATAAGATAATCTTACCTTTGAGCTTACACCTGGTATTTCTCCCCTGTCGAGAAACGGGTCATTTAGATGTTTTTGCTTTGTTACGGGGCACACCAAAAGGAGCACTAGCCCCATTTGCTGCAAAAGCACAGACCCTTTTACATCCTACGTCACTGAACGCGCACATAGGCAATAGAAGTGAAGGGCTGCTCCCATTAATTGAACTGAGATGAGGAAGAAGAGATACAGATGCAGATGCCACAACATTGGACAGAATGTGTTTATACCGATTGAAGATGGTATGAAGTGAGTCAGACGAACTGCATCTGTGCCCCGGGAGGTCCAGTCAGCACTCATTTCATATTTACAGTCCATGTTGTGTTAACCAGATAATATCTCTGGATGCACATCGCATTTAAGGGATTATCTCAGTTTAGGTCTTGTTTTTTTTTTTAGAGCTAATAAAGCAGAATATTGTAAATGATGATATATAACAGTAAGGGGTTGCAGTGGAGGAACATAAATCTTTTAAGTAGGATTGATTCCAAGTTATCTTTGCCCATCAATAAAATAAAATGCATAAATCTTGCACCAAACCTCAGGTTGATTTAAATCTGCACAACCTTGCTTCGAGTTGATGCTACCCACTGCTTTCATAAATGAATAATGTGGGTGGAGTCAAAGTTGGAGGAAAAAAATCACAGGTAAGAATTGTAGTCGATGTGCTCAGTTACTCTCGTTCCCGACACGACTGGCCGGGGCAGCCGGAGATGATACGCTTCAGTTCTCAAGTTTAGCGCAAAGAGCTTCACTCTGGCCCCCCCGTATGTGAGGCCTGCCTTTCAGGGAGAAATATAAGGCTTTCCCCTCTCGCCTTCCGGAGCATCGAGCTCAACACCAGCAGCTGTCAGGGAAGCCGCTCTACTGTGGAGAACTTATAACGGCCACCTTCCCTTTTAAGGGTGCGGTGGCATGTAAGTGGCATAGATGTGGTTCATCGCGCTGCTGTTCTCCAGCGGCTGTGGGATGATGTCAAATAAACACCAGCTGCTTTGTAATCACGCCTCTGCAGATTTTTTCTTTTTTTTTTTTATGTCTCCT
>CAESWR010002607.1:449665-476971 GCA_903171835.1 Mullus surmuletus | reverse complement strand
CAGAGGGTATCCTCAAGGAGTCTGAAGGACAGGGGGACGTCACTGCCCTTTGTCTATTTTAGAATACGGGGGGAAAAAAAGAAGGTATGTGTTAGTGCGGGTAACAAATGAAGGTAACAGAAGGGGAGAGCATGGGCGAGCGAGGTAATGTAATGGAAGGAAAGGCTAAATTGCGCAGCCTTTTTCCTCCAAATTATCAGCACAGAGCAGTTATGCAGATATCATGCAGATGTTTATCTGGCTCATGTAGCAGCGATTCTTTGCAGCATGTGCCTGTTTAGGAATGTAATTTACACAGATGAGATGGTTTGAATATGCAGCAGTAAGAGAGACAGAGAGAGAGAGAAAGAGAGTGGGAGGGAGTGAATGTGAAGGAGAGGCAAGGAAATGACTCTGATCTACTTTTCTTACCTGTACCCCCCCCCCCTTGCTCTCTCTCGTTTTGTCTCCCGCCTCTCTCCTCTCCCTCAGCTCAACCTCTGTGGTCATTGTTAGGGGGGTGACAGGTGCTTGTTCCAACACAATTCCCGTCACACCGGGAGAAGAATGGCCTCCATTTCCCCTTCATTCCTTATCCTCCCCAGCAGGCCGGCCGGCTTGCCTGTTTGTGTTCCCAGATATCAGGAGACGTTTAAACAATCCAGTCAAAGGCGGCACAAAGCGACGCGACGGAACTGTTTAAAAATGAGGCCAGAGGTCCCCTTGACATCTCCGGGTCCCACAGTTTTGAGGATGTGCTCCGAGCAGAAGTATGATTATGAGTCGACGGCCTCGGCTGCCAAAAACCTCTGTCATGTAATGAGGTTAGAGAGAGAGAGAGAGAGAGTTGGGTGGGAGACATAGAGGACACATGCAAGGTCCTTTGTGTCTGCTCTGAGAGTTTGACTGCCTAGTTGGCCGTTACGCCAATTAGCCGGCCAACTGTCTGACCCAATGGTTTTACTCGTATATGCGCAGGTCTGCCTTCAGTTGTGTTGCATTTAAGAGGAACACAATACCCACACTGCTGACATATAAAAAGCAAATGTGCCATTCACTAGCGCCAGAGTCCCGGGGCCAGCTGGAGATCGCCGAGCTCCGCTAATAGTTGCGCACGAAATGTCCCGATTGGCCCTGCGCGACCCTCCCCACTTGCCCCCCCCCGCCCTCGACGCCCCTCCTTCTGGTTCCTCCGAAAAGGCCCCTTAATCAGAGTCATATGTGTGTCACACCACCTGGCCTCCCTCAGAACACACTGGAGCCTGGCGGATTGCTCATTACGGCTGGCTTGGTGTTTTTGTTTCTGATGTGGACTTTTTATCTGGCCTTTTTGAAGCTGAGGTCACTTCCTAGAGGCCGGGGACAGGATGTTGTTTCTGACTGGATTTCCACAGTAACCGGTCTAACGGCGCGGACGGACACACGGAGGGCGGGGGGCTTAAACACGAGAGGTGGCACCAATTCCTCGCTGATAGAGGAATGTAGGATATACGCCACATGTGAAGTGAAATAACTTTGATTACACTGTAGCTGCTGTGAACTTCCTTTAATACTTTTCCCGTAATGTGCTGAAAGAACCTGGTGGAGCATGTGGATTTGATATGACGTGCCATGTGTGTTTTGATTCTGTTTAACTTCAGGTTTGATCGCGTGGAAGCAAGGAAGATGATAGGAGACACACTCAAAGAAACTCTATGAACTTAATTGAGTTTGTGTGTGTGCGTGTCTGTGAGCGTGTGTGTGAGCGACCCTAGTAAGCCCTCGTCTTTTCTTTTGGGTTCAGTATTTGATAAAACTTATAGGAAAATCGGGTTCATTCCAGCCCTTTCTTGCTTTTTTGTTGTCTTGGCCATCATTGTATTGATTATAATAGGATTGTACTCATGAAGGTAATTGCTCACATCTGGACAGCGCTGCGATCAAAACAGACATGAGAGAGATGACGAGTCGAGAAACACGAGTGAGTCTGTTTTATGAAAAAAAAAGACTCCTCCCATCACACAAATGTATTTATAAGAGAAAACAGACGAGCTGCAAGCCAAACTATTTATTAACACATATTTTGAAATGAGAGACCCAAAGTGAAGCGGCTAACAGTTAGCATCTAGTAACAGGTCGGATTATCCCCTCTGTTTTTCTCCTCCAACTTCCTCTTTGGCCACACGTCCCGCCCACTCACCTCGAGTTACAAAGTGTTAGCGCTCCATCCAAGTGATTCTAAAGCTGCTGCTTGTTAGGGCTTCAAGTACAGTACAGCTTCATTATAGCAGAGCAAGGCAATGACCAAACTATAGAAAATAGGATCCAGTATGTCCAATCAAGGAATTTAAATGAAATTGTTTGGGGAAAAAAACACAATATATGCTTGTTTTTACACTTCGCCTCAGCGTGTATGTCTTATGATACTCACATGAAACTACGAGTGAGTGCTACTGGTTTGTCTGTGGTGCACACATACTGGACCTGCATATGATGAAGGAGCAGAGAGAGACAAAAGGCAGAGATTCCAGATGAGGGTTCTCTATAAATCAAAAGGCAGCAGAGTACCTGGATTCTGTTATGTCAGTGAAGGATCTATGCGTGGGATTTCCTTTCATCTGATAGTAACCAAAGCAAAAAAGAAAAGAAAAAGATCTCTGTCATGACTAATCATAGCATCAAGAAACAAAGAAGGCAGGTCTGATCTTGGCCCCCGTACCTGACCAGTGGAGCCTTTGTCCAGGATACTCATCTTTAAAAACAGGGAAATAAGGAGGAGGGGGAGGAGGTGGGGGGAGCAAACACAAACTGGAAAGAAAGCCGAGCTGGGGAAAAGGCTCAAAGAGTGAGCGCTCTGTCATCCATGACTGGGAGCCGCGCTCCTAACCAGTGAGGTCATGGGCCTGCGTGAAGTTAGTGTAGTTCTTTAACTCGCTGCCTTTTTTGAAATATCCCTAGCAGATTTTCAGCTGTCAACATAAACACGCTCTCTCCCAACCTTTTTCATAGTCTTTCTAGCCGTGTCTTTTCCAACTTTTTTGTTCTGTCCCAGTTTCCACACCTGGCTTTATCCAGGGTCCTGCCAGTAACCATCTCGGAACAAAAGCCTGCTCTGTCAAAGCGAAACAAAGCGGTTAAACTAGGTCTTTCCTCGCTGAACTCCCTTTCCAGTCCCCTCTGTTTGTCTGTGACGTTTTCTTCTTAAATAGTAGGTTTAACGAGAAGGAGGTAACCCCTAATTTGGGGTGTGAGTATTTAGGAGAAACTGAGTCGGGCTGGCTGCGGTGCACTCTGTAATTATGTCTTGTGTGATGTTAAAAAGAGTCTCAGTCGCCCGACTCCCCCAACCCCTAAGTTGAAATGGAAATCACGATCAGGGGGGAAAGTATAAAAGATACAAACAATTTTTTTTTTCCGTAGACGCCGCAGCCCCGACTCTGTCTCCTGCCGCCGTCCTCCTCCTTGGCTCCGGCTTTGTTTATCTATGCTCGCTCTCCCTCTCGCTCCATCTGCCGAAAGGAATTTACTCAAACTTTGCCCCTCACTCTGAAAGTGACACAGACTATTTCATCATGGGGTGTTTATCTTGCTGCTGAGTTGTGCGTGCGCGTGTGTGTGTGTGGGTGGGTGGGGTTGTAGGTGGGGGGTGTATGGATCCTGCTGGACACTCGCTGGTATAATGAGGCTGAGGGGCTGAGAGATGAGGCTCTAAATAAGGGGTGAGGAAGAGGGCTAAGTGTGGGTGTTCCTCTTGTCAGGGTCAGACTTTGTCAGTGTGTGTCAGCGCTCCAACAGAGGAGGGGGATCATTAAGGAGTCATTAGGATATGGACATGTGCCTCCGCAGCCTTTCCCGGGGCCCCGCATTAATGTAGGATGGCACCAGGGGGAGCTTGGCACCCCTGTCTCTCTCCTGTAGCCTTCACCGCTTTGCTCATTAAGAGGGCGGATTTTGGGAATGATTAGAGGGGGCTAATTTAGCTTCCCATTCAGGGTGGCGGCAGGGGGAAAACAGCGTGCAGCGAGAAACAGAAAGGCAACGCTCTCTCATAGGGCAAGGGCCTGCTGTCGGGGTCGCTCACCTTTTCTAGTAAAGCCACTATGAAGAGAGCAAATACCTGCCCGCTCACCTCCTTGTTTTGCTCGACTGGGGCACAGGGGTAGCCACGATGCGGCTGCTCCAACAGCATGTCCAGCCGGCTGCGCCTTAATGACACACAGGCAGTGCTCGGCCCAGTGGTTTAGAACTGCTCTACAGCAGCTCGCTTAGCCATGAATCATGGGAGATGGACAGCAAGCGTCGGCCAATGGGCCATGACCAGAACTGGGAAACAAGGATTTGTGTGTGTGTGTGTGTGCGTGTGTGTGTGTTTGTGTTTGTGTGTGTGTGTGTGTGTGTGTGTGTGTGTGTGTTAAAGGGAGCACACATCTGCTTTCCCACAATTCAAAGTCATGTGAATGTGTGCTTTCTACACATGTGTGTGTTTGTTTTGGAACGTTTTAACATGCCTGTGAAATTGAAGGACATTACTCATATGAATGTGTGATTGTGAAATACATGAACGCATGAATTAATATATGAGCCGGTCTGATCGTTGCATTAAATCCACGTAATTCTCCGACTATTCAGCAAATGTATGTGTGTGATTGTGGGACCGAGGCTGTACCAGTTGCGGTGTAATGGTGTATGCAGTGACTTTCCATGTCCTGCAACATGCCATTGACCCAGAACATGGAGCTCCGGCTGCCACGTATGCCGGGTTCATAAACATGTATGAATCTCACCCGCCGCGTATGCACATCTGTGTAAGAGTGTGTGTGTGTGTGTTTGTGCATTTGCTGCATTGGAGGTGACGCAGCTCTGTGTCTCCCCCAGTGGAGCATTTGGAAGGCTGTCAGAGAGATGAATGACTGCCGTTATATCGACTACTGCTCTCTGCCTCTCTCCTGCCTCCTCCCTCCTCCCCCCTCCCTCTCTCCTCCCTCAGTACCCCATGCTCCATTTCTCCCTTCCGCCGCCCTTCCACATCACCTCCGTTTCCTTTCTTTTTCTCCTCCTCCATCTCAACCCCCCCCTACCCTGCATGTCCCGTGCCCCTCTTTCCCTCTAATTTTTCTCCTCTGCATCCCCGTTAGTGTCGTTCTTGCTCCATTTTACACCAGTTCAGATGGCGCGTTGTGGTGGCCTTTAGAAAAGAGCGCAAGCAATTCATTGTTGGAGGATTCATTGCCATCGGGGGGATTGGATTAAATAGACTCTACAAAGCTGTACGCTGTATAGACTACATTTACTGATCACCAAGCATCAATACACAAGCATCACAGGCCCCACTGTTAATGCTACTTCAACAAGACTGTAATCTAAACACTGCAGTGGCTCGTGTAGATTGGACTGCTCACAGTTGGAAAGTTAAGTCATTTATCTTGAATATTACACCCTGTCTGTCTTTTTTTCTCCCTTGGTGTTGCAATCAATGGCAACACAGGGGGACAGATTAGATAACAAATAAACAGTGACATGGTCACGGGAGACCATTCGCTGTCTCGTGTACGGCTATGGCGCACTATATGATTATAGATGACAGCCATAGACTCATAGATAGTGCTCATCAAAGAGTGGCGGGGTGGGGGGGTGTTCCAGTGGACTCCTTAGGGCTTCCACTGCACCCCGGGACACCGAGTACACCATAGAGATTTTAATCATTAGTAAAATCAAATGTCCAATCATTAATCTTGGCAGAGGGATTTGATGTCACAAGGCGAGAGGGATGAAGATGGAACGTGCCAACTCATCTGCCCAAGATAGTGGCTGACGATAAGGGATGGAACGCGATTAGAGCCATTCCAGCGGAACGTTAGTTCACATGGCTTTGATTGAAATGAATTGCATGTCGGTTTGGCTGGCTCAAACGCTCCCACCTCTGCTTCTTCCTGGTGTTTGGAGGAGTCCCATTATGGTTCTCACTTCCAGGAGAGGCTGCAAGCGGTCCGGAGAGGCAGGATAATGCGTAGGCGAGATTAATTCATTATCTCACCTCATCAGCCTAATCCTTATTGCAGTGGGTCATGTAAATTGTGATCCCTACCTTCGGAGCAGCCTCTGTGTTACTTACCATTGGCCAAAATGACACTCGAGAGTCCAGGCTTGGGACGGACACTGCGGCCAAAACAGGCACTCCCAACATCTTGTCCCCTCCGGCTGCGGGCCGGCCTAGCTCTCATCCACAACGGCCGTGGAGCCATTTAAAGCTCTGGAACTGCATCCCTTTCTCCAGCCCAATCGATAGTGGAGCTGTCAGCAAGACGAATGGAGGCTTTAGGAAGTCCATTTTAATGAAGGAGAAAGAGAAGGAGCGAGGGAAAGAGATGTACTTAGAAAAGGAGGGTGTGGGGGGGGGGTTGTAGAAGGAGAGAGGGAGAGCCACCAGAAGGTAGTAACCACTGAAGGGAAGGTAAAGGGTGGAAGGGGAGAAAAAGGAAAGAACGGGGAAAATAAGGAATGTGTGTGTGTGTTTATTGAATGTGTGTAGAATTATGTGTGTAGCGTGTAATACTGTCTCGGGTGACAGGGGTTGGTAGGGGTGGACCAGGTTGATTTAGCTACAGTAAGGCCTATTTCTGGCCCAGCAGTGAGAAATGGCTCCTTAGATACAGTAACTAGTAAGCCCCCCCCAACCCCCCACCACCACCAAACACAGAAACCTATATTAGTGGACTGAGGGGATTTCATCTGGCCTGTGCACCAACACCACATCAAGTCCTCTGGCTCATGAATCATGTCAGTGGCTCTGTGGTAAAAAGACGTTGTTGTGACAAGGGAGTGTGGCACATCCAAGCCAATTCCCCCCACAACTGCCCTAAACTAGCAACGTTGGCAGGATATGCATTGCTTCTGCATTTGCATTTCCGAAGATGTCCTCTGGCACGCACGTCCAACTTGGGGATTTTGTTGATGTTGTACTTTGTTTGCTTCCAGCCTGTTCAATAGGCATTTTTATCTGAAGCCCTTTGCCATCTGTCATTATGCAGAAAAGGCTGCATGCTAATTGGTGATTAGGAGGCGGGGTCAGAGGTCGAGGATGGTCAGTTGCGAAGACCAGGGATGTCCTCTGGGCGCTCCCCCCTGCTGAACCTTGTTTTCACTCATCGGAGCAATTACTGGCCCTGATTAGTCACAGAGACTTTGGGAATGATTGTCGATTTATGCGTACGGTGGACTCCAGCCGGCCAGGGCTCCACGCGTCAAGAGTGGTCATTACTCTGAGACCACCGCTGACTTCCAAACAGGGTAGAAAAGAACCGAAGAAGCAATCAACAAAATCTTCGCTTCTTCAGTCTTTGGCTGACTTTCTGTGTCTCTGCTCTGCGGAATACGCTAATTTGATGCTGAACGAGAGAGGGTTCTCTGTCCATAAATCGTCCAGATTCAGTTACTCTAAAGTAAGTTATGTGGAAATCTTCAACTCATTCCAGAGTTGAGGAATCTCAACAAGCTGTGTCAAACTGAGACCAAAGCAAAGTTAAATCCCTTGACTTTGTATCCACATTCCTGTGACTGATACATGAGATATTTATAGCAAGAGGAGCATGCTCTTCTGCCAAGACTGAACAATCCAATTATTTATTTGTCACAAAACATAGTAAATCATGAATAGCGCACATTTAAGGCAATATTACTTATATCTTATTCCGCTTGATCTGGATCTTCACGTCGATCCAACACTCAAATGTACTGGCCCTAATTATGTCAGATTTTTTTCACCATTATTCCCTAAGAAATCAAAAAAACGTTCCACTGTTTTTAGACCTGCCCCCTCCATCTGGATCAGTACCAAAACGTAATGGCTTCTCTCCCGGGCCATGCCCTGTCTCTCTTTGGATGTTGAGGATCTGAATCCATCTCACGATCAAACGAACCAAGAACACGGGGTGAAAAACTCCCTTGCAGACATGGAAACACACCACAGAGACAGGAGGACACGTTGTCACGGGTCGGCCAGCCTTTTTCTTCTTTTCCCTCCTAAGTGAACGCATCATGGAGAGAAGCCCCTCCTCTGTCTCAGCTGTGTCTGCCTCAGATCTTTTAAGAGTGAAGTCACAGATTAGCTCAGCAGTCACCCATTTGCAGAACAGAGACAAGCTCGTCCTTGGAGATGTGGTGAAATTCAAATGCTGTGGTGGAGTTTTGGAGGGCTCCGCGTGTGCATAGGGGAATGGTTTCAGTATTACCAGGAAACAAGGGGTCTCTTAGGGAGAAAGGTCAGCGCAGCTACGAGCCGTTTGATGTTTGCATTATATATAGCTGCGGCACGCACTGGGATGTAGGAGACAGCATTTTTGCAGGGTGAGGAAACGGCCTTCTGCAAGACTTCCTGACATCATGCCAAAGATGGGGATTATAGCTCTTCTGTTTGGCTGGGCTCGGGCCTCCTTGCAACTCCTCTACACCCAGACTTGCTCTCTTTCTCATTCTGTCTCCCCACACTCATCTTTAGCTTTTGTCCCGAGTTAGAGCGGTGTCAGCATTCTCGTCCCTGTGGCACAGTATCCAGACCTTCTCCACTCTCTGTTGGACGGGAGCCTGTTTCTGTATGAGGAGGTGGAATGTGTCTTTGTGGAAAGGGCTCCGAGAAAAGCAATAAAATGGAGAGAAAATACGAGGCCCCAAGTGAGTGAAATGAAAGTACTCCATCTTAGGAAAGGGGGATGGAGGCCTACGGGTTCTGCTTATACTTGACCTTGCGGTACACACAATATGGTCTCTAAATAAAAGTCGAGACTGGCCCGGGCTGGCTACACATCAACCTCCGCAAAAAATAAAAAATAAAAACCAGTGAGAGTGCCGTCCCAAATGGAGAAAGGAATCAAGATTGTAAAATATTCAGGAGAAGGCCCAGAGGTAAAAGACTGCTCTCCTATTTTATTATAGCGAGGTTCAATCTTGAAAATTTAGTAGCTATTGCTGGTGCTGTCAGCAGTTTTAATTGCAGCCATTGGCTTTTAGCTTGTGGCAAGGTGTGGCCGGATCAGGATGAGAGCGACATGGCATACACACACACGCTTTCCGCTGTCTCGTGTTTACTCCAAATCACGTTGAATTTCCTTTTACAGATGCCGCGGTTACTAATGATAGCGCTCGAATAAATAATGTGTCTTCACAGTCGGTACCGATGGCCATGCTTTACAGCGTCATCTTTGATTCATGACCGCTTCCTGCTTCTTTTAAAAACCCGAAGTGCGGAACTTTTGCCTCCGCCTTCTCTGGCAGTTGGAGTAATTGCAAAAACATTGTTGATGCTGTCAACAAGTGCGCATGACGCATCGCCCTCCAAAGCCCCCACGCCCACTTGCAGCTCCTTTAGATCTGCCCGTGCGAATGGAGATATAGGGGGAAACATGTCAAATGTTGGAGTCATCAGATGATGTAATGTAGTCCAAATATTTAGAAGAATATTAACCTAGCCAGAAGCACTATCACCACATCTGTGTTCCCTCAGTCCCTTGCATGTAAAAGCAATGTCCCCTACAGCTGCAGGAAGGAATACTGCATCAATTCATAGCAAAAATGTCATTTTTAGAAGCCCTGATTTACTACCTAAAGGCGCAACAACTTCTAATATGGTAGAGACTTCTGAGAAAGGAAATTCCTCTTGCTGCCTGTAATACTTCTTGTCATCAGTATGCACAAACACCTAAGGGCAACCTCAATTTTCATCAGTCTGATTTTGGCAGCTGGACACGATCGGATGACACCGTTTTTGGTGTTAAGTGTTTTTTAGTGAGTAAATAAAGCGGAGCTGCTCCCGCCCTTATCCGGCGCAAATTACACGCTTTACTGTAGGAGTGATTTTACAATGCGTCTGCAAAATGCCCATAATTGGTTCATACAGCTTGTGTGTTCGCTATCACGGCTGCTGTGCGCGGGTTCATTGTTGTGAATGTGCCGACGAAGGAACGTGTTTGCGAGCGTAATGAGTTGGGCATCTGTGAATGTGTGCACGAGCACGTTTTTGACTTCATCGCCATTCAGAGGGGCTTAGCGTGATTAGAGCACTGTGATCCTCCAAAGAGTTAATGATGAGAGACGAAGCATCTCCACAGAGGCCAATCACGCACCGGTCTCTGACAGCGTGTGGAGGGCTTATCTCTGCCCGTGCGTCGTGTGTGTCTCTGTCTGCGCGTGCACGGCGAGGTTTTATATGCACAGGAACATATATGATGGGATTTTGGGGGCTCGTTTTTCACATGATAGGGTTTGTTATCGTCTGCATTAGAATATGCATGATCTCTTTGTCTGGTATTTGGATGTTTGTGGCCATAAAAAGCAAGAATCCATAATCATATGGCTTCATTATGCTCGTGTCAGACATATATCCCAGGAAGGAGGGGCTGCTGGTACCTCCGGGTCTAGTTCAGGGCTACGCGGCACAATGAAGAAGGCCGATGGCGGTTTACCCCCAGCCCCCCTCCCCGCACTCCAGGGGACTGACTGACAGGCTTAATGACACTGTCGGGGTTACAGCACATCTCCAACTCATTTTCCGATGTGATTGAAGTTCGCAGTGGGTAGCTTTTCATCAGTGTTGAGCAGACAAAAGGGACCTTTTGAGTGTTGTCTTTGTGTGTGTGAGCAGTTTGTGTGTTTGCACATGTACGCCCCGCAGCTCCGCAGAGATGCACAAGAGAAAAATCGCTTTACGGCTGCTGCTCGGGCTGCATCGCTATCTCTCCTTCTCCGACTTGATGAGTTTTCTACGGGCTTGTCTCCTGTGTGTACTCCGCTTGTTTATAGTGTGTCATATATATGCACGATGATGTATTTGCTCGCAGTCACTAAAGAGAGGAGTCTGCATAAATACGATCCGAAGAGAACAATGTTGCAGCGTTATTGGACAGGTAATACACAGGAAGTCCTCTGTGTTGTTTAGTCTGCGGTGCGCAAAGTACTTTGTCCGTCGCCTCTCAGCTGATTCCCGCTTTGCTGTGTTCACCTCGGTCTGAGGCCGAACCGTGCGTGGCTGCAGATGTAGGATGAGTCATGTAATAGCTGTTGGTGTTGGCTCAGCTGTGCCTCCAGCCCCCGCCTCCTTTCCACCCGTCCTCCCCTCTTTCTTGCCTTCTTTTCCCCGGGCCCCCTTAAAACCAGGCCTGGCTGCCTTTTTGGTTAAGCGGCGGTCGGACGTGCCTGCGTCCTGTCACTCGGTGGCACTGCGATCGCGGCCTGCAATCGCTCCGTCACTCCGGTGCGGAGGAGGCCAATCCGAAACCCACTTTGTTTGAAGCGACTTTGCTGTTTTTCCCATCGCTTTTGCCCTTGACGGGCGTAAGTGGAATTCAATCGGTGTTTATGTGTCTGCTTTGAGTCAGCTGACACATGAAGCCCCCCCCATCTGCCCGCCCTTCCCCACCTGAAGCACCCTGTGTTTTAGCTACAGCTTGTCCTCTGTGGGGAGAGTTTAGCAGAGCTGAGTATTCCTCCTACGCCAGCAAATCCCCCCGTCTTACATTGCGTGACCTGAACACAACAGGCATTCCAGAAAAATCAGGCCTTGGAATTCCAGCACAGTCCCTGCAGAGTGTTTGCTAAACCCCCCCCCCCCCCTCCACCACCACCACCCACCCCGCTTGCTGTGTCTTTACAGCTCAGCCTCCTTATTCCCCCGAACCCTCTCTCTGCATCGCTCTCTGTCACGACGTGGTGCTCTTTTCTACCTCAAGAAGACTTTTGTTAAAGTAGCAGAGACAGATGTGCGTTTTGCGCGTGTTTATCTGTGGGCACGACGCAAAAAGCTGAAGGCAGCTTGGAGCAAACGCACATGTTGGGTGGCTCAGCTGAGATGCCAACTTAATTTGTGGCTGAAGGGCTGTAACAAAGCCAATCACCCCTCACGCTCCGGCTCCTATTCTGCTAAGGGGCAGAGAGATACAATCAGGGCCTCTGCTAGCAACTATTTACTCTCCCTGTCAATCAGAATCTCTCGGTGTGTGCGATCGCAGCCGGAGGCGGCATTGGCAGGTGGCCCGGCGTCTCCTGCAAAACACGTCTTAAAAGCAACAGTTATTTCCTGATCATCCGTTCCTGTCTCATCTGCATCTACACGCCTCGTTTTCGGCTGCTGTCGTCTTCATCTTTCCCGTTTCCCGGGAGTCCGTATTACCTGCCAGTGAGCGGCATCAGTGAAGCTCTGTTCTACGTTTCCTGGGAAATTTTTGGACTTAAGGAAAGTAATTAGGAAATACAATGTTTGATCCTTCCGCTTTTCCACACAGTAGGCAGACATGTCTTGGAATGGAAAGGAATAAAACCGGGATTTGGTTTCCATCATGCTGCACTATGGGAGCTTACCATCTTCATGGTCTTAAATCTCTGTCACGGTGGGAGGTTGTGTGCGCACACATGTGCTTTGGTGCATGCGTGTGCGCACATGTGCATAATGTGTTTATGGATGTGATAATACAGCCCAGCAGTGAGATCCTCTTTTTAGTCTTTTTATCGGCCAGACCAGTTCTGTCCGCCTGGGGCTAAAATGAAGGGCCCAGTGGTGCTGAAAGCTTTGGGTCGCTCTGGCGTGGCTTGGAGGAGCCCACGGTCTCTGGAGCGGTGAGCTGTGGAGGCGCTTTGGAGGGACCCCTCCGTCTTTTGGCCCCAATGAGTGCGGGTGTTGAAGCCGTGTTCTGCAGGTTGCCTCGGCCACAGCGGCCACCCTCACCATGCTTGTAATTACATTTGGGGTATAAAAGCACAGAGGGAGGAAGGGATTTAAACGGTTTGTGTGCCGGGCTGGAGGGGGAACGAGGTCCCTCAGAGCTCTCAGCTGCATGTCATTGTGAATTTATGTGGGCGACGCTGCGGAGCACGGTGACCAAAGTCGGTATAAGCCACGCACGAGCTGACCGTTTAACCCACAGGTCAGAGATGAGAGGCTGTTTTGCTGTTGGCTTTTGTTGTCTTTTAACTTTACTTTTCTTCCAGAGGCCGCGACAAAAAAACCATTATCCTTAATCTGAAATTCAGTCTCTGGCCCCCCGATGAGTGTAATTCCACTCACTCTATAGATTTTTGGTCTTAGTATTCCATCAATGCGTCGGATAAATATCTTTTCGCTGCTGGTCACGAAGCTTATTTTGCGGACTGTTTGACGCCGTGTAGGTAGCTAGAGTAGCCGGCCAACAGAGGATTCTTTGTGGATTTGTCACCACTCTCACCAACTTGTTTCATTTGAGTCAGCTTTAATGTAATTCAAACTCGCATACAGATTTTATTTGTTTCTCTCGTGTCTGTAATGAATCTCTGAATGACAGCAAATCACACAGAGGGTTTTAGCCTCCTGGCTCGTGGCAACCTTTGGCTTATTGTGTCAAAAATTGGAGCCAGAAAAGCAATGGAACTTCTGTTTCACTGCTGCTGACCTCATGCTGAGATGACAAAATTCAGTTCCAGTTCGGACCACTCGTGTCAGAGGATGTGTAGGGGTTTCCCACCGCTCCAAAACTCCAAAACCGCAAACATGTGACTGCCTGTTGGCCCGGTGTTTCATAGATATCAGGAGGAGGGAGGGCTGGGGGAGAAAAAAAGCTCAGAATTCATCTCATAACACTTGATTCTCTTTAATGCTTTCAACCTCACTTTGGATTCTCATCATTTTAAGAAGCTTGCCTTTTCATACCCGCACAGAGAGAAAACGCACGGCATAAAACAAAGCAATTGAAAGCAGTCATGCATCCTTCTATTTCACAGAAATCTGATTTGGTCTAAACCCATTAGGCATGAGTTACCTGCTGTTGCGGATGGATTAGGGGAGCGGCACAAAAGCTCTGTCTCTCCCGTCCGAGTCGACTGCGAGGTGCTGAGAGTCTGGACGTCTGCTTGTCACTCTTCATTTCTTTCATTGTGTCGGGTCCGCTCCAGGCAATGGCTCGGCCCAGCTCATATTGATCAGGGTCCTCAGACCTTAACCTGTGTTCGCCTTATCTCCTCTCCTTTCCACTCTCCTCTCTTTCTTTCCTCTCCTCTACGAAAAAAAATGGGTTGAATTATGTGGTCCTGTGTGTCAGGCCTGATTTGTCCGGCGGTGCGAGTTGACAGGGACGGCGCCTCCCCTCTCGCCGGGCCTCCAAAACACCCTTGAATAACCCCTGAGTGTTGCATCCTTGGAGCGACTGCCCCCGACTTCCTGCTGAATGCTCTCTAAAGCAGCTTCAGGGCCTGCAAGCTTTGCTGTGTTTGGCACTCAGCACTCGGACCCAACAGGAAGCCATAACAACAGCTAATTAGTGTCTAATGAATAGGCTTTGAGAATGACCTTGTATCATCAGATGCTGCATCCCTTATTCCGTCTGACTTTCGGCAACCTCGTATCGCTGTATTTGTCTCTCTGTCGCTCAACAGATTGCAGCTGCTAACAGGTAGCCCGGTGTGGACGGCTTCACTCGCCCTCACTGACGTCACTTTAACCCCGCGTTAGTGTTTAAAGAAGGAGTTTATCCGTTCCCTGGCAGCATTAAGCGCCTCTCCCGCTTCAATTCTTAGCTTGAGGCCTTGCAAAGTGGCAAACCTTGATGTTTACCTCAAACCCCCTCCTGAAATGACTTTCAAACACTACTGTGATTTCCCCTTCTGTCACCACAAGGTCTCCAAAGAATTGATTCCCTGCACCAGCAGACATCACACAGCTACGCCCGTGGAGATTTGACTTTAGCACAGAAATAAACAGCAGCCCCGTGAAGCCCTTCAAGGCTCTGCTCTGATTTAGAGTACATTAAGATTCATTCACTGTGCCCCTGCTTTCCCCCCGCGTGCCACCTCTTCAATTTCCTCCTCAAGCAGACTTTAGATTCATGTGTTTATATCAGAAGGCAGGAGGGCTGTTTTTGCGTTTGAACAATGCTGACATCCTGTCACAGGGGACGAGCGCTGTGGCGGTGATGGGTTCTGGGAAGGCGGAGCCCAGCCCCCTCTCCTCTGGTTGCCATGCTGCCCTCTCTCTCCTCTCCTCACTTAACATGTGGCCATTTCAGCAGACCTTGTTTTGTCTAGCGTATTGTCTGAAGAATAGAATATCACCCCCGCCCCACTTGAAGGGAACACTCAAATTTTCCACCAACACCAATGGAGACTGTCAGATCCAATTTTACTGGGCGCCTCTCGTGTTTCTTCCTCTGGGCTGACTGATTGCCACCAACTCCCGCAATATTGCCTCAAACAAATCTGGCCACAGCACTCACAGGGCGATATTTTGTGTGTGTGTGAGGTTGCGGCTCTGTGATGGAATGTGTGCCAGATTTCTGGAGTAAACAGTCCACCATTTGATCGGCAACGCTGCACAGACAAGTGGAAAAAAAAACAACATGCCTCACACCGCAGTCTTGTCTGTAGCATTAGTCAACTTCATGCACGGGCGTCTGTGTGTCCGCGCCATGTCGCTGGGCGTACAGTAGGTGTGTGAGAGTGTGTGCGGCTGTTTGAGCAGCAGAGACAGCCTGACGGACAGCGTAGTAGCTGTCACGAGTGCCCTTACCCGCAGCTTGACCTTTGGTGACAATCAATCCTTTGTAAACGTGTCCTGTGAAGGCTAAAGGAATTATCAAGCTACAGGCCCTCTGGCGTCATTTATCTACAAGCTGGAGGTCACACAGGTTAGAGGGAAACAAGTGGCTCCAGTGGTAACTCATCACTGTTTGTGATCAGATTAGCACAGATGATTGATTAGTGAAATTGGTGAACAGCTGGTAAACTTATTATGAAATCTCTTCCAAGTCCGAAAGAGGGGAGAGAAAAAACAACACTTTTGTAATCACGCCACCTTAAGAGGAGAACTTTTTCCTATTTCACACTGACCGGTGACTTTGGAAACAACAGAGTTATGACTTTGAATAATATTCTCCAATTTGGAAAGGTAAAGAGACCGGGTTCTGCAATTTGGCTCCAGAGGAGGCAATGTTGAATTCTGCTGGGCCTTTGCCGGGCTTATCAGCCACGGCGGACTGCTGGATTTGTGTGTCTGTGTGTGCGCACGTGTGCATGGGTGTGCTTGTGGGTGTGTGAGAGAGCAATCAGGCACAGCTGTACCTGCCCTCGCTTGGCAGAGCACAGCGTTTTCCTGCTTAAAAAAGCAGAAGGTTTTGATATGGCAGAGAGGCAGTCATTTGGCTGATCTAATGGTGGCTCCCATAGGATCCATATCTGTGTGCAAACACCAAGCGCGGGAAGAGAATGGAGTGTATGCCCATAAAACCAGCTGAATATTTTATCATATTCATCCCTGCCCATCCGCCAACCCCCCCACCCCCGGCAGCCTCCATGCTGACAGCACCAGCATGCCTCCTCTGCGCTACCCTTTTCTCTCTCATTTATCCACACATGATTTTTTTTCCTTTGCGTGTCAGACAGACAAACAACATGCACATCCGCACACACAGTCACATGCACATGCAGAAAAGCCTCTTTCACGCACCTTGACTGGTCTGCTCCATTTCCCACTTTATTACACTTGAGATGTTCCCTCCTCTTTTTTTGCCAAAATGCATCTCTGCAGGTGAATTCAGATCTAAAGACATCTTCGCCCTGGGGATGTCTCCAGCATTCTCTTCTCTCATCCTTCAAACACAATCTCTCCCGTAGCCTTTTATCTGCCCCCCCTCACACCCCAGCTTCCATTCCTCCCACCCCACCCTGCCCTCCCTTCCTCCCTCCCTCCAGTGTGCAGTTGTGTCGGCTGCCAGCTCGCGCCTGATGCTGCCGAAGCCCAGCTCGTTAAGGGAAACACTGGTGCATGGTCCTCCTCACCTTCCCTCTGCACTGCCTTTTAATTAGACAGCTGTTTGTGTGTGTGCAGAACCGTATTACTCATGTTGTGGGGACATAAATCGGTTCACGCGGTGAATCGCCCCCTCATTGAAGATAAAAAAAGAGTCATCAGAACGGAAATGATTACATTTTATGCTGAAGGTTTAGGTTTGGGTCAGGATTGGGGTTATCTTTTTTTCGCCGTGTCTCCAGGAATGATTTTGTGATGTCCTCCTAAGTGGTAGAAACACGGCCGTGTGTGTGTTTTGTGGAGTGTTTTTAGTCACATGAGTCATCTTTTTGAAGTGACAGCAGCTTGCTTGTTTCTCTGATGTGCAACCCAGGCATTAAATAGCCCCAACCACACACACACTCACATGCACAGACACTCACAGCTCGATGCATACTGTGTGGCACATATATTTTCCCTTTGTGATATTTAATTATCCATAAACATTGTAGTCACAAATTTTAGATGGTACTTAATGCTGAGACGCCGCACAGTCGAATCAATAGACATTTTGCGGTTCCAGCTTCTCTGAGGTTTTTCTTTGTTCCGCAGCAGCGGGTTTTCGACTGATTGCTTCTCCCCCCAGAGACCACCATTCTGAGTGAGAAGCAAACTGGTGTGAGGACAAGAAGTGCTTTTTTTTACCTTCCTTATCTATTACTGTGATTTCTGGGCGTGGTGAGTTGTACACGCTCTGTCCGTCCTTGGATGTGTAGGGGTGGAGAGTGACAGTTTCCTATCTGTCTGTGGCTGCAGCCTTTACCGTGAACCTTTTCTTCAGGTATGCCGGTGTGGAAAATCCACTCTCACAGAGATAGGTGGTTGCAAAAGGTGAGGGGGAGAAAAAAATCACTTCTCTGCTTTTGCTGCAAGCTCCAGAAATCCTGCCTCACAACTTAGCCAGCCATTCAAATCACATTATTGGATGCATGGTCAGAGGCCACCTGCAATGCTTTCCTCAGACCACCAGGGGGCCCTGAATTACTGAAATCCCAGTTTAATGTAATTATGAAGTAGGTGAAGCAATGCATTTATTAATTAAAAAAATCCAATCTGAATTGATTAAATTTAATGAAAATATCAGTATTCACTAAATGGGACTTCACTTGAGTTTTTAATCCTCTATAAAATCACATTTTAATCTCCTTCGCATTAATTCTTAATGTGAAATGTGAAATTCGTTTCTCTTCGATTTTCTCCGATGAATGTGTCTGTATTCAGAGTCCGACGTCAGTGTTGGTCTGGTGAGCGACGGGGATGTTCCCACCTCCGTAGTAATGAAATCAAACCTGTTCTCCATCTCCTCTTTGTCACCCGAGTGCGACTCCTCTCCTCTCCTCTCCCACATAATCCCATTAATGGCACTTTAGCGAAGTAGAGGCTGCCCTGGCTCCTGCAGGACATACCATGTGGTCAGAGGGGCTCCTTAACACCTCAAACTGGGCTCTCTGTCGCACACATGCTCTCTCTTGCACACATCTATGGTTTTCTCTTTCTGTCAACAATGGTAAAAACATATAATTGCATTACTAGCATCATTTAAAAGCGATAAATTAGCATCTTTGGACAGTTAACATGTAAATCTGAATGTAGAAGTCTCTGGGCCTCAACTGTTGACCCCCTGGAGTCTGTCTGATAAATTTAGGCACACGGATGCAGGCTATTTGGTCACTGTTGACTCTAAATTGCCCACAGCCATGTGTGCATGTGTGTGCCCCCTCCCCATCCCCACCCCCCCATCATCCACTATCAGATAAATGCGATCTGTGTGACTCAAGACAGCTGGAAAGAGGACAAGTGGTTGACATTAGAGCAACGCCTGCGTGTGTGTACACTCGTCCGTGTCTGTTTGCCCGTCCACTCAGGAGGATGTTCCACACTTGTCTTTATGAGCACAGTGGCAGTAGTCTCTCCAGACCCTAATCCAACCATTTAGGTCACCATGACAACCGGGCTTGTCCAGTAAAGCTCTGCCAGCCCGTGATGATAGCCCCGGCTGTGAGAGCTTGCAGGTCCAAAGTGAAATAAAGGGAGGATTTTTCAGAGGAATATTTCTCAGCGAGGCAGAACCGCACAGGCGGTGGCAGGAGTGAAGCGCCGGGCAGCACAGGGAAAGAAATAAAACACACACCCAGGGCTTCAAGTCACAGAACTCATATACCATCAAGAGGAGCTCTGCTGGATGACATAAGGGGGTAATTATGCTAAGTACAATACATTACCTCTAGCATGTGCTCAGAAAGCAACCATTACTCTAATGTGCTGCAGAATGTAAACATACTTAGCAGAGGAGGCTGACAGAAGAGAGTCAGCGAGGAATCCTAAACTGCTGTCCTTGTCAGAAGTGGAGGGGTGGGGGTGGGGGTGGGGGGTGGAATAGCATTTTTGGAGCCAAGCATTTTTGATTAAGATGTCATCAGCTCGGCCCACAGCCACCCCCCGCCCCAACTAGTTTACCTTTCATTAGAAGGCCCTCGGTGCAAAATGTGTTTGCTGATAAGAGCCAGCGGTTTATCAACAGTTTATAAAGGATCGTGTTAGGATTAATCAAATCAGCGCACATCCGGGGTAGGACAAGACTCTGTAAACACAATCAGATCTGATTAAGCAGAAGGGTAGAAAGAAGGCAGGGTGGTTGAGGGGTACTCTTGGGTGAACGGGGTGGGAGGAAGTGTAAGCAAAGAAAAGTAGTAGCATCAAATTGGAATGAAGTCAGTTTTTTGGCAGAATTATGTATTTCGGGCAATTATTTCTCTCCAAGGCGGGATGTTATTTCCTGATGCTCCCCCAGTGCCAGGAACGAGCGGTGGGCCTCAGTCAGAAGCAAGCGAGCACTACGGTCCCAGTGTCTGTCCCTGAGCCAAACAGTGCATCCTCTGTGACTGGCAGGGCTGGCTCCTCATTATCTGCCTATCTTGGCTTCCATCTGAGGAGAAAATGCAGCGTTGCAGTCTCACTTTAGAGGGACACTGATCACAGGAGCAACTCATCTCAACTGGAGAAAGATTGCGCTCCCCCCTCCCCTCCCCTCTCTCTTGCTCTATGCCTCCCACTGCCTTCTCAAGATAGACAGAGATGAGGAATCCTCTCTGTTTTCTGCTCGGAAAAGTGGAAGTTTGAGTCGGAGAGATGGAGCGAAGCTTCAAAAGGCACATGTAATTGAGCAGCCCTAGATAGCCTATCTGGGAACATGAAACAGCAACAGTTGTGACGGAGGGTAATTGCCTCCCTGGGCCCGTATAATGCCTTGTCGAGTCTTTAAACTTGAGCAAACTGCTGGAAGTCCTTATGTCAGCAGGTAATTGGTTCCAGGCATCAGCAGCTATGTGAAATGAAGGAACGATAGGTAGCAGGGGGTGTATATGTGCATTTCGAAGAAGAAAATATGAAAGCAAGAAAAGTGTTTGTCTTTATGAGCGTCCCAGGGAATCTTCTATTGTATTGATTTTTTCCCCCCCGCTCTCAACAGTCTGCTTTGCTTTTCATTTAGTTAAAGGGCTCAATATTTTCATTACGTGGCAGTAGAGCAAAGTAAAAATATCTCCTGCTTTCTGCAGGCACATTTGTTTCTAATTGCATCTTGATGTATTTGTGGAGTAATATCGATGTAATTTGAATTCAAGATGATTGCACTCATGCCTCTTCGGAGGTGCAATACAAGTAGTAGTGTTTTTTTTTAATCACGCACGTATTAGAAGTGCTTTCATAAATCTCTCAGCGTGGGAACTACGCACAGCAGTTCATCCCTTTTGACTTTGTCATCACTAAGCTGACCTAGGATGCCTTCTATCGCTGAAGTTCTTGGTCAGACAAGGTGGGCAGTACCGCGACCTTCACTGTCAGGGTGTGTGTCCGCTCGGCTGGCCTGTATCCAGCACCCCCCTCCTGGCTGGAGTGGGTGGGGGGGCGGACCCAAGGAAGGAGATGCTTTATTAGCTGGCCGTGCATGATTAATTGAACATCTGTTCATGCGCAGACGGATGACCCCCAATTCCCAGCTGTTTACCCTCTGTATAAACAGCTAATAAGCCCGCAGTGAACGTGTCACACAGGAGGTCAAGACTGCATTTTGTGAAACCTCTCCATTTTACTGCTCAGCCTCTCCTTCTGCTGTGCACTCTGTAATTTTATTTTCACAGGTGGACGATGCTCGTGAAAATGGAATCTGGAGGAGATGAGAATAGGCAGAATGTTGCTCTCCATGCTTTTAGCTTGAGAGTACTTGCCAGCAGTCACTCAATCAGCCAGCCGGCCCCCCATCGCTCTGGTGTGAAGCTAAAACCCCTCTCCTCTACCTCCTGATTAGCACCCTCTTTGTTCCATTGGTTGTGGCGCGCCATGAGGCGTGATTGCAGTGGGCAAACTGATGGCTTTAAAACAAGCTGGCTGCTGTGCTGATCTGCATCACGCTTTACCCCCTCCCCTTCCTGCGCAGTGAAGGCAGAATCAAATCAGTTTTCCAATGTTGTTTGGTCTGTGAGCAGTAAGGCTCCCCAGAGATTGAAGAATTCTGATTTTTTCCCCTTCCTGTTTTCCCCCCGATTTGATGTATGTTAAAGAGATTTTAAGTGTAGGTGGGGAATCAGTGATGCAAAGGCAACAAAATGACTCACTGGTGATGGAATGTGGATATAATTAATGGGGCTATTTTGAGATGTTTTTTTTCCATTTGCCTTCATTTTATTTGCGTGTTTTTCTCACATGCTGTGTCTCCCTTTCTCTCCATAGGCTGCCTCAATGGCCCTGAGCAGCTTGGGCCATGTATACACCGCCATAGGAGACTATCCAAACGCCCTGGCCAGCCACAAGCAGTGCGTCCTCCTCGCCAAGCAGTCCAAGGACCAACTCTCGGAGGCTCGAGAGCTAGGGAACATGGGGGCAGTTTACATCGCCATGGGAGACTTCGAAAACGCCGTCCAGTGTCACGAGCAGCACCTGGGCATCGCCAAAGCCCTAGAAAACAAACGTGAAGAGGCTCGGGCATACAGCAATCTGGGCAGCGCCTACCACTACCACCGAAACTTTGACAAGGCAATGTCCTACCACACTCATGTGTTGGAGCTCGCCCAGGAGCTGGAGGAGAAGTCTATCGAGATGCGGGCCTACGCTGGATTGGGTCACGCTGCCCGCTGCATGCAGGACCTGGAGAGGGCCAAGCAGTACCACGAGCAGCAGCTGTCCATAGCAGAAGGTCTGAAGGACAGGGCTGCCGAGGGAAGGGCCTCCTCCAATCTGGGTACGTATAGGGAAGTCCTGAAGGCTCTGTAACAATGAGTCAAATTATGTGCAATCTCAATCACCACCTCAATCTGCAGCTCGTCTTGGATTTACAAAGCTTTATTGTGAATCTCAGCTCATTGTTTTTCAGTCTGGCTGCATGTTCTTGCTTTTTGTTCCCTCCATTGTCGTCCCCTTTTTATACAGAGATTCACCATGACTGCGATTCCTTCATTATGCCACTCCTCTTGCTCACACTAGTTTAAATGAGGCCGGCATAATTCTGCCCCACTGTGTGATTTTGTTTTTTCTTTTTTGATGGCAGGAATCAAAGGCGTCACGTGTAACACAATAGCGCCGGCGTCTAGTGTGACGCTTTCCCACCGTGCCAGTTGTCCCTCTGACACAGGTGCTGGATTCGACATAGGAATAAGACCGGCTCAACTTTCTGTTTTCGATGCACTGCGAACACTGCTGGAAAGAGGCTGTAGTGTCATCGCTGTTCTTGTTTTTCAATACAGAGAGATAAAGAAAAAGGAAAAAAATCACTGTTCTAAACCTGCTCAGCCCCAGACAGCAATCAGATGCAGGTAGCAACTGGCTGCTGCCAGAGACGTCCCTCAGGAGTTGACAGAGACAGAAAAACAGAAATAAAAGTGAGTAAATATTGAACTCAGCTTCACCAAGTGGGGAAAGACACGACCCCAAATGATCGATAAATATGTGTAAATATGAAAGTGCTCACGAACAAGCTCAACAACTTACCCAGCAAGAGTTCAGAACTGGTCTCTGCTGCCTCCAAGTAGCCAAAGAAGTAATCGCAGGTTTAAAATGGGGAGAACATACTAAATTCAACAACCACTTTTTTAGTCTATTCTCATATTATAGCATTCATTAAGTTGAATTTTGCCAACCTGTTAGTAGTAGAGAGGAGAAAGTGACCTAGCATGGAGTGGATTTATATGTTTGCATATATGAAAATCTGACATTAATAGCGGATGATTCCAGGGTTTGAAATACTTAACACATCATCACCACACTTGGGACCCCTCCCCCTGAGAGGATTGCCTCTCTCTCTAGGCAAGGATGTATCATCTTTCAATGAATCTCCCATATGAGAATCCAACTGAAAGTGCGCACACACCACTGGGTGAATGTAAAGCATGTCTTCTATTGAGGCTCCTCGTGACCTTTGCAGAGGAGGATAATGCAAAAGTTCATCGTGGAGGCACATATGATTAGTCTCTGTCTTGGCACATCCTCGCAGATAGGGAAGCACCTGGTAAGCAAGACAAGGCGGGCAAATCTTGTAGACAGGAAGGACGCAAGTGTTTACTGATTGTGCTCCTCAATGTGGGGATTTATCTGAGTTATTGTTGCAGTTCCAGCCTGCCTGAAATGAGGGATTCAGAGGGGAAAAAAAAGGTCAGGGCAAGCTTTGCGCGGCTACATGAGTCGGTATCGGTACTTTCTGTGCGCTCGTAGGTTTATTATGCTACAAATGCAAAGCCCTGCATGCCCTTTTGTTGTTTTGGGGATACAGTTTGAAAGCTTCCATTTCCTGCCAGTGTTTTCCTTGCGCTACTGGCTACATTCCTGTCTTTTCTTCATTTAAATGAGCTATTAACTTTTTTTTTGTTGTTTTTCGTTATATTTGTGTTTAAATAAGAAGCCGGGTTGCTTTCGGGCCACCAGTGTATTCCCGCAACATCACAATTTTATGTAAAGTTGTTATTAGCCACAGTATTTAAGAATAAGGTTATGTTCTACAATGAATAGCACCCAGTAGATTATGTGGGCATAAGTTAATGGAGTTTGGGGTTTCTGATTTGGTGCCAGGGAAGAGGGTCTCCCATGATGGAATATTAGGATATTTAATACATCAGTGTTGGAGTATTTTGTAAAGCCTGTGAAAAATATTATATATCTACATTAATGTGCCTCTCACCTTCACACCGCCGCAGAGTAAGATGGCCAGAAGATAATATAAAGGAGGAAAAATGGAATTATGCCCACGATGGTGTCCTCTGATTGGGACTTAGAATGTAATTATTGTCACCTCTTACAGTAGGGATTTTGCTGCCAAGTCCTGTTAAAATGAAATTATCAGCATTGGAGGATTTTTCTAGTGTAATGATGAAAGTAACCTTAAGGATAAAGTATTCAATCCCCCTTTGAGATAAATGGTGGGCCCCATTTAGGGTGTATTTAGTCCTGCAATTACAACCTACGCTAGATGAGTTACGATAGCCATCGAGGCGGTAGTAACTGGGATTCTAATGGACAACTAAGAGGCATAATAGTTCCTTCCAGATGAATTATTCTTTCACCTATGTGTTAAACGTGTGTAAGCAGAGAGCGGGGGTTAATCAGCCGCACGTAAATCCACAACGTCACTTGACCGGTTGAAACAGAGCACATCCCGAGGTCCGCTCCTTGGCTGTGGAAACACACCTGATTTTAAAAGGGGGCCGCTGTAAATTAAAAGGGGCGGCGGCGGGAGCGTTTTATGACGCCGCAGTACATGTGAGCTCTATTACGAGCCCGTACAACGTGTCAGGCGGGCAGATTTATCCCCGCGTGTAGCGCGATTCCCACGGCGACGGTCCTCTTCGTTATTAGTCGCAACGTTAGGAGTCGGTCCCTGATGGAGTAATGAGGGTGTAGTTAATACAGTGTCAGAGGCCTCCAGCTGGGGACTGAGTAGAAGCTGAACGAGTGGGTGGCGGCGATGGAGGTCGTTGTTCCCCGGACCATCGTGGGGATACAGTAGCTCTGAGTCGCTGGTCGCCCATCTCGGTGGAGCCGATCTGTTGGCGCCTCTTATCTTTCTCTTCCTTTTTTTCCACTCTTTGATGCCTCCCTCTTTCATTCTCTCTGTCTCCACCCTCACCCCTACTGATTGTAATCTGCAGCTGTCAAGCTCCACGTAATTGAAACTGACTTGATGAATCGCTTAATTACCTTTAATAGCTGATTCAAGAGGAGCTGAATAATGAAGATAACGGAGAATGAAGTGGAGGTTGTGAAGCGTCAGTCTGTAATTGTCCCATTGTTGTTGTTGTTATTGTTGTTGTTGTTGTTTTTTGATCATTGTTGTTTCATCATCCGGGCCACTTAGCACCCGGACGAAGCGCAGGACACCTCTCTGGGCTTTCATAAGCGAGCAGAGTCGAGGGACGATGGAGCGGAGATTAACGACCGCTGATAAAAACAAAACGGAACGGTGCTCGAGAAATGGAGAAAGGAGAAAGTTGCCAAGACGGGAAAGAAGCAAACTTTTATTATGCCCTCTCAGCTTGGCGTTAATGTTGCGTGTAATGTGGGTGGAGCGGCAGCTGACATTGCTCTGAGGCGCACTTGTATAGCGATCGCCATGCTTTAATATCTAACCGTGATGCCCAGAGGTGCCAGCAGCCCTGGCTCAGCACACCCTGACCTATAAAGGATATGAAAATGTTGCATTCCAGCCCCATATATTATTCATTAATTGGCTAACTTACCCCCTAGTCAGCAATATTTAATATCTGAGAGAGGACCGAGGAGGTGGCTTCTCATGTAGTTCATATTTCTGTTATTCATGAAACAATGAGGAATCATATTATTCTCCACTTGCATTCCACTTCAAAGAGACTTTAAATAAGTTTGTTTGGAAGCATTTGGGGGTCTCCACCACTCTCACCATGTGCACGAGTCACACTTCCTCATTTGGCCGGTTGTCTAAACGAAGTCACTTGATACGTTTGTTGGAAGGGCTGGAGGTAAAAGTCCTAATTAAGCGATTTTTTTCCCGCCTTCGTTTTCATCCAGAATCCCCGGGGATTGGTTTCTGCTGATGTTCGCAGAAAAAAACAAAGCAACAGAAGGAGGAAAACAACAGGAAGAAGAGCTCACAAAACAACAATCAGACAATGTGCTCTGCAGTGCTCTGTAATCACGTCACTGGCTCACTGGAAAACATGACCTCTGCGCTGAATTAGCTTCGCACCTTTTATGCAAAGCGTCTTTACTGCTTTTCCCATTCAGGGGTCATTTAAGAGCAACGATCCCGTCTACATTCCCTCAAATCAGTGCTGGAAATCAACTCCGTCCAGACATCCGATCCCTGGGTTTAATAACAACATACCTGTCAATAGCCATTTCACATCAGCGCAGTAAGCGTCTTGATTTATATTTTAAACCGGCTGTGTTGGTTGGCAGCCGTGTCGAAATATAGTAACAGTGACCCTGAGTTTGAGGGCCCTTCAGCATTGGTTTATGAGCGGAATTATGTTAACAAATGCTCTTCAGTATGAGGCATACACAAAGTGCATATGCACAAGATAGATATCTCTTATCAGGGAGAAATCACACCACAAAAACAATGGCTGCATGAAAATAAAAAAAAGCCTTTACTGCTTTCCTGCCCAGAGCGGCAACGCACGAACAGACAAGCACCAGACTTGCCTGGAGGGCTGATGGAGATTATTCAGTTTGCTACCTAAAGCCTCTGGAAACTGCAGTGATTGGAGATATATTATTTGTCTGACCAGGAAAAGGGAGCCGGAGAATTTACAGAGGAATTTAGGGAGCCTAATGGCCCAGACAGGATGACTGAAAGAAGGAGGGAGTCAGAAAGAGCCGAGCAAATACATAAAAAAAAGTGCATTTATCTGGGATTAGCAACATGTTCGGCGATCCATTAATGACCGTGTAAATACGGTGTTGAGTAAATATTAGCAGACCCGGAGGAGGAGAGAGAGGGCAGCAGGAACAATTGATGAAGAGGAGGTGCTGTTCTTTGTGTATTGTGTATTTTTCTCTCATAGACGGATCTTTGCGAGCTGTTATTTGCAGCCCGGCCCCCTAAATTTTGTATTTGTGGAAAAGCAGCAGACGCTCCCCCCGCGTGGGCCCCTTCTATCTCCCGACAGAGGACCATGCCAGAAAAGTGGACTGGCGGCCCCCACGAAACACACTTTCTTTGCCTTTACGTTTCGTGCAGTTTACTCTTCTTGCTGCAGATCTCTTGTGCAAAACAACAGAGCTGCGGCATTCTTTTGCATTGAGCAACTGTGCCCCCCCCCAACCCCCTTTTTTTCCCGCACGTTTGCGAATTCAGCATGAAATGTGATCCGCTGCAAACCGCAGACGATTGTTCGGACGATTTGTTTCTTTTTTTTTTTTATATAAATTGAGACCTCGAGATGGGACATTGTTGGTTTCAGGAGTCAGATGTCGTGTGTGTGGACCGTGCAGCGACAGTCGGCTTGGCGAGTCGGGGTGGGGGGGTATGAGGGTCAGCAGGAGCGGAGAGGAAGTAGCTCAGCTGGTGCTGCAGTTGGAGGGGAGTGTGT
>CAESWR010002607.1:407782-449629 GCA_903171835.1 Mullus surmuletus | reverse complement strand
TTTCTGTTGGCAGACCACCCACTCAGCATGCATCCATCCATCCATACCCTGTCCTATTTTTCTTGTATCTTCCTCCTTCCTGACTCTCTGTCAGTCAAACTGTAGTAGATACTGGGGTCTGAGCGCAGGGATTTGAAACCTTAAACCCGGATCCCAGCTCCGCCCTTTACCCCCCCCAACTCACTCCTGCAAACCCTAGCGGGATCGAGTCAGCTCGCTACCTCCCCCCAAGGATCACAACACACAGTATTGGAGCTTCCTGCTGTATCAAATAGTCCAGTTAGCACAAACACCACTGAGACCAGCTAAGTATTTTACCTTAAATAAGACACCTCTCTTGTTATTTTCATGTATTTCCAAAATATCAGGACAAAATACTTTCAAGTGTCACTGGGATTTCGATCAGAAAAAGGACTCGCATAGCTGAAACTTTTCCACAGCTCCCACATCCTGCCCGGGTCCTCAAACATGAATGAAAATTATAACGTTGACCTTATTCTAAAATGTAAATGAGGAATGCACCCAAGTTAGTATTTTGGGGCTCAGACCGGTCATCTTTACTCTATTCCTAGTATCACCCGAGCCCAGCGGCAGCCGCACCATTGTTGGTTAAAATCCTCTTAGCTCACTGTAGGCGGTGGCGGCGGCGCTCCGGACCTCCATAGCTCCTGGAAGAATGACACAGTGATTTACTCCGAACACGACACCATCCCTCAAAGTCATCACTGCGGCATATCCCTCTGTGTACAGCCAGCTGTGTAATGAAAACTGACAACACATTGCCATGCTTTTAATGTCTTTAGTTATGGGGGGATGGATAGGGCTCGGCGTAAAAGTATTTGAATGATGTGGCGTGTGTGTTATCGAGGTTTTTCACAGCCTTTGTCTAAAGCTGCAGGCAAAACAGGAGTGATTGAGCCATATTATTCAATACGTTACAGTCGAATGCAGTTCGCGCTGCAGACTGGCAAATTAAATCGAACCCCAAGACATTTTGTCGGGGTCAACTTGCCACAGCGGCCACCTCAGCGAGACACCCTGTGCTAATTCTCCCATTTTGTGTTCCTGCCGTATTTACCAGCATGTCTGGTATGGTTTTATTTACGATAATCCCCTTACCATACGGAGGTGGTGCACAGAGAATTTTTTTTTCACTGCTTCAAGTGTGTCTGCGGCATAGCCTTAGGCTTATGGCAGTTTTGGCTCCAGCTTCTACACACACCCCAAGCCTCCGTCCCGGCTGTCTCCTCCACCCCTCTGTCCATTGCTGAGCCCCGGATCCATTTTTAGCCTGCAGCATGGAACATGTTTGCTGGTTATACATCAGTAGGCATTATATCCTGAGGAAGATCGGCCTCCGTTGGGGAAAGCATAACCTTGGGAGTGACTTTGTGGCGAGAGCTGTCAGCGCTCTTTCCAACCAGCTTGCTGTGAATCTTAACACGCTTTCTTTCTTAAGGAGTCGTCGGAGAGGCAGAGCTCAGGAGTTTGTCCGAGGTGTAGGAAATGGCAGCGCAAGTGGAATTTGGAAATCCGAAACACTCCCATCCCCGCTCGTATTGGCTCAATAAATAGACACTTAACTGTATTTGTACTGTGGAGAGTCCAAAGCGCCACATGGAGTTCGTCCATTGTGAGAGTTGTTATTACAAACTTATGTCATTTACAATCTGAATTCCTGCTATTGTCGAGCACTGCTTCCCCCTCTAAGTTCCTCTATGAGCCGTGCGCAGCATACTAATTCTTCAGGGTGGCGACCTGATGATTGCAAGGTCAGGTCAGGTTGAATCACTTCAACCTGAGAACACATGCAAGCAAACAAACAGCCAATCAGCTCTGATTTGTCAGCAGGCCTCGGCGGCGCGCGGAATCACTGTCTGAATTAAAAGAACCGCAGAGCAGCTCATGTTTATGTTTTTCTTGCAAGATCCCATCTGTCCAATCTAAGTTTTTTCTCTTGAGTTTTGCTAAATTTTTAGGGTGCTACAGTTCAGATCTAATATCCTCATTTCAACATTGTTTAGCAAATTGATGTTTGATGTTCCAGAGCTCCTAAGTGACTGACACCATGGCTGAACGAAACCTTTTTCTGTTGCCACAACGTTCTGTTTTTAACAACTATGCGCACACTCACACCCGTGATATAACTCCTGCAGACGTTTGAGTCGTCTGTTTAGTATCAATCCCACTGTTTGTGTAGCCTGTGTTCAGGCCCATAATGTGGCAAGTTTAGGATGAAATAAATGGGAAAACACACATGGCGGTAACTAATCCCGGCGGCACCATCACATATTCACCACAAGCCACAAAGCCTCTTTCCGTCCCTGCTTCCCACCCACTCTGGCTTCAGAACCATTTCCATCCCCGGTGTCCTATCGGTGGCTGTACCCCCGTCCTAGTAGCCTATTAGTCTCCATGCTGATGCAGCAAAGCCATGACGGCCAGGCGGAATGGTGGACTGAGGACTGAGTTATTTGCCTTGCAGCAGTTTTCTTCTTCCCCAGCCCACAGGCATCTGATCCACACTCGAAATGAGCTTTAATATGATTAGCGGAATCATTACCTTTGAACGTGTGGCCACAGTGAAAAAAGGAGAAACCTGAAGAATACATCTCAGGGAGGGCGATTCATTATTTATGCTGTGATGTCTCTGTCCTCCTCTGTTTATTTGCCAGTTTGTCTAAGTACGTGGATGTGGAGTGTACTTTGTGTGTGTCAGATGGCTCCCCGGCTGTGGGTGAAAGCCATTATTTTTCACAGGATGGTATTTCATCAGAGATAATGCGTCAGTGTGCCAGATCCTCCATTATTTATTGTTCCTCATCTAATTCTAAACTTGTTTGCTGAGCTTTCCATCAGCATTTCGCACTCTCTTCCCTTTCACGTCCTCTTCCTCTCTTCATCCCTCATTGCCATATCAACGTTGTGGAAAAGTTGTTGATTTTGGTAAAAATCCTTCTGAGACACGCTCATCAAAGACGGCATAGACAATCAAAATATTCTATTTTGGTGCTGTGATTTCTCTGTTTGATTGATGGTGCTACGTTTTAATGACTAATTCTGTGGGAGTGTGTAGTGTAAGCAGAGAACAGATGGCTCAGAGAGCGTATTTCAACAGCCAAATGACTTGTTTTGTACATGAAGAGCTGACAAGGCACTTGAATTTTACTCAATTACAAACATACCCTGAAAGGCTCTGTAAGTTTGCTCCCCTCATGCTCGCTTTCTCTCCCCACAGGCATAATCCACCAAATGAAGGGGGACTATGAGACTGCACTGAAACTCCACAAAACACACCTTGCGATTGCTCAGGAGCTAAATGACTATGCTGCTCAGGGCCGAGCCTATGGCAACATGGGTAATGCCTACAATGCCCTGGGAGCCTTTGACCAGGCTGTTCGCTACCACCGCCAGGAGCTGCAGATCTCCATGGAAGTCAACGACCGGGCCTCACAAGCGTCCACCCACGGCAACCTGGCTGTGGCCTACCAAGCCCTGGGAGCCCACGACCGCGCTCTGCAGCATTACCAGAACCATCTCAACATCGCTCGCGAGCTCCGAGACGTCCAGAGCGAGGCGCGGGCTCTGGGCAACCTGGGCAACTTTCACTGCTCTCGCGGAGAATTCCCTCAGGCTGTGCCCTACTACGAACAGTACCTCCGCCTGTCCCCTGACCTCCAGGACATGGAGAGTGAGGGGAAAGTTTGTCACAATCTGGGTTATGCCCATTACTGCTTGGGCAACTACCAGGACGCTGTCAAATACTATGAGCAGGACCTTGCTCTGGCCAAGGACCTTCATGACAAACTGAGCCAGGCCAAAGCGTACTGTAACCTCGGCCTGGCGTTCAAGGCCCTGGGAGACTTTGCAAAGGCAGAGGAGTGTCAGAAATATCTGCTGTCACTGGCTCAGTCCCTGAACAACGCACAGGCTCGCTTCAGAGCTCTTGGAAACCTCGGGGACATATTTGTCTGTAAGAAGGACGTGGCCGGAGCCATTCAGTTTTATGAGCAGCAGCTGGCCTTAGCTCACCAGGTATGGATGCATGTAGTTTCCAATATTCCTTTTACAAGAACAATTCATCATATAAATGTCACTTGGAGTGTAATATACTTGAATTCAGGTAGTGTCTCTCCTTCCATTTGTTTCCCAGGTTAAGGAGCGTAGGATGGAGGCCTGTGCCTACGCTGCCCTCGGGGCCACCTACAGACTTGTCCAGAAATATGACAAAGCTCTCGGCTACCACACCCAAGAGCTGGAGGTGTACCAAGAGCTGGGCGACGTGCCCGGGGAGTGCAAAGCCCATGGCCACCTAGCCGCAGTCTACATGGCTCTGGGGAAGTACGCCATGGCCTTCAAAAGCTACGAGGAGCAGTTGGAGCTCGGGCGGAGGCTGAAGGACCCGGTCGTGGAGGCTCAGGTGTACGGGAACATGGGCATCACAAAAATGAATGTGGGGGTGATGGAAGAAGCAATCGGATACTTGGAGCAGCAGCTGGCCACTTTGCAGCAACTAAGTGGCAACGAGGCAGTGATGGACAGGGGCAGGGCCTATGGAAATCTTGGAGACTGTTACGATGCTCTGGGAGACTTCGAGGAAGCCATCAAGTACTACGACCAGTATCTGTCAGTGGCCCAGAGCCTCAACCGTATGCAAGACCAAGAGAAGGCCTACAGGGGCTTGGGTAATGGACACCGGTGAGTCTGCTAGGATCTTTTTTTGATTTTCATTTTGCGTGAGTGTCAGGTTTCCCTTGCCCTTGTAACAGCAGATAATTTTAGTCCTGCTTTGTACCACAATTTTTTCCACGAGCGAGGACCACCATAGTTCAGAGGCACCTTGCTGGTGGGAAGGGCTTTCATGTGAGACTGGCACTAGCTGTCTCAGCAGCAGCCTAGTGGCCCTGCCCTTATCTGTATGCAAAGAAGCTTTGGCACACAAACGTCTGAAATGGGGGGGAGCGTGGTTTATTTCCAGGCAACCTCTTACATCTTGTGTCTCTTCTCCTTCCTCCTATTTGCCCCCTTTATGTGTCAAAGAGCTGATAGCATCCTCAGAGCCGACAATGCAAAATAAAGCGGGAAAGGCTTGGTAAAATCCTCATTTGAGAGATGATTTTCTTCACATTGTGCACCATCGGTGTGGCACCATGGCAATCACACACAGCAGCATTAGCCATGCATGAGTTCAGAGGGGAATAATAGACATCACACACAAACCTCTCATCTTCCAAGAGCTTGTCACAAGCACGTGTTATCACACAACATTAATTAAGCTGAGGACTTTTATTCTTTCAATGCGCCATTTGAAGCAGCATCCGGCAATTGTTGACAGGCCCAAAAATGTGGATAGAGTCCGTTTGAAGCCTGTGAAAGCGAATCAAGCGCTGAGATGAGATGAATGCCACTCTTGTCAGCACATATCCCGGATGGTGGGAGCTAGGGATCCTTTGACTGATGACCCATCTCATATTAGAGGATGTTAAACAGCATTACCCCTCAAATGCAGCCTCCATTTAAATTTTATATCAGGCCTCGGAAATGTCTCACATAGCCTTCCACACACATTAAAATCCACGTTTAGCAGCTATCAGCAGTTTGCTGGGCACCTTCATCTTGATTTTATTCATATCTGTACTGTAATGCAGTGGTAATTTGCAAATGAGTGTCTTCCAGTTGCATGTTGGCCTAATTACAGGCTCTTTTTCGGTGTTTGCGGAGTAGATCTGTGTCTGAGTGATAGAGGAATATCATTTTCCATAGATCAGTGGTTCCTAACCTTTTTGGTCTTGTACGTCCCGAGCCTGTTGGTTATACCATGAGTACCCCCTCACTCATACGTCTTGATGTTTCTACAAAAGTAGAACGTAGGACAACTGATTATTAAAATTAAAAAATCTGTTTATTTCATGTCCTTAATTTGAACATTTAAAGGGATAGTTTTTTTTTTTCACATTTAGTTGTATGACATCCTCACCATCAGCAATGACTTTTCCCCCCTGCTTCCCGTGAGTGGAGTTCTGGCCCTGTTTCGATGTTGCAGAAAGTAGTGCCGTCGAGTTGCTGGAGTCATGGAGATAAAGCGTTTTACTTCAAAAAGCAATATGCATTCAAAAGAGTAATCGATTTGCATCACCAATTCTTGGCTTTGAAAAAGTCCCTCTCCTGAATCCAGAGCAACTGGCCGTTTCAGCCGTTTATCAATATTTGCCTGCAGGTGTGCGGCTGGTTTGATTTTGGCGCAGGTGTGCCACAGGTTATTGTGACCCCGTGGAAAATAGTTGTAGCCCACGCATAACATTTTATTGATGGGCTTATGAAAAATGACTGAGAATATTTACTTATCATCTTGGAAATAAAATATTAAATGTTTCCACGTACCCTCTGCAATGTGCTCGCATGCCCCTGGCTGGCAATCACTGCCATAGAATATAAGATCAGCATATAGATTCATAGATTGATTTCTCGTGTAGTGTCACAGTCTCACACCTAATCTGCTTTACTTTAACACTCACTGGTCTAATGTCTCTACCTGCAGGGCCATGGGGAACCTCCAGCAGTCACTGGTGTGCTTTGAAAAGCGGCTGGTTGTGGCTCACGAGCTCGGGGAGTGCGGTGGCAAGGCCCAGGCCTATGGCGAACTGGGCGCACTCCATAGCCAGCTCGGAAATTACGAGCAGGCCATCTCCTGTCTGGAGCGTCAGCTGAGCATCGCACGAGACACCCAGGACAGGCTTCTGGAGGGCGACGCCAGCTGCGGTCTGGGCGCTGTGTACCAAGCCATGGGAGAGTATGAGACCGCCCTGCGATGCCACCAAAGTGACCTGGAGATCGCAGAGGAAACGGGAAGCCCCACGCGCCAGGCCCGCGCCTACGGAAACCTAGGCCTCACCTACGAGTCCCTGGGAAACTATGAGCGGGCGGTGGTATTCCAGGAGCAGCACCTAAGTGTGGCGGCTCAGACTAATGACTTGGCTGCCAAGACCCTGGCCTACGGCAGCCTGGGGAGAACACACCACGCACTGCAAAACTACTCACAGGCTGTCATGTACCTGCAGGAAGGTGAGTGAGTCAGGGGGAACCGCAGAGAGGATTGCCTTTGTTGCCTGAGCTGATAGGCTTAGAGTTTGTGAATTCATGAATATGAAATTCAGAGCCTATTTGTTGCTAAGCCTTTGCCACATTTATTATTAGGCTGTGTGTGCATTTGTGCATCCATATGTGTGTGTGTTTGGGCTTTTGTGCTCATGAGTTATAAGTGCACAGGAGGATTCTGTGTGAGTATTATGCGTCTGTGTTGTCTCCTCAGCTGTATAGGTAGAGCGGAATTTGTGTCTGTGCAAACCTATCAGGATGCATGCCAAGGCATTTTTCCTGTTTACCGCTAGCTGTTCTTCACACCTCTATATCTGCTCTCCTCAGAGGGTTCTTTGCAGGAGCTGCCAAAGGATCTTTTCACACAGCGGCTGACAGACTCCTGCCTCTCACGTGTCGTTGTCCCCCGCCGATTATGATGAAATAAAAACCTGCGGCTCGGCCTCTCATGAATCCATTATGACGGTGACAGTGCAGGAAGCGTTTGTCGGCGCGGATGTGTGGACAGGTGGTAGTCTGCCACACGTGCGCTTAATGGCTATACCACCAGCCTCGCCTGCATCCATTGACAGACTTCACGCTCGGGCACACCCACCGCGTTATGACCCGACCCCGTATGAATCCGAGAATATTGCAGCCCCTTGCACGAGCTGAGTTGTACATCTCACCCTGCAGGGAGCAAATGCGAGGGAACAGGAATGTATCTCCTCTATCTGTCCTCCATCGGCATTATTAGAATTAGCAAGGCCGGCGGTAACCCATGCACCCTCCGCAGGCCTCCTTGTTGAGCTTTAATGGAAACAGAGGCGACAGGCCATTCAGTCTCCACCCTGTCCTCCTGTTGTCCCCTGCACTGTCCTTGTATTGTTTCTCAACCCGCCTGTGAAAAAGAACAGTGCCTTCACTACACTTGACAGCCAATTATTTCTGGCCAACCTACCCAGACCGAAAAGTTGGCAAGGGTTTTTTTTCCCCCCTCTTCAGTTTTTCTATTTTTTCTACCCCTATTGCTAGTAGTGGGTTTTTTTATTCTTCATGCTACACTGCTTGTTTTTTCTTTTTTTGTTTTGTTTTTGTTCCTTAAAAAAGATTAATTGGAGAAAGAGATAGAAAGCCAGCTCTGAACCAGCACTGATACTGTTTACAAAATGTGACCTTCCAATTGTGCATGATGCTCTTCAGTAAGATGACAGTGGGAGACACAAAGACATACCAATTAGCCAACGATAATCATCTCTGTTACTTCAAGAGGTCACACGCCCGACAAGTTTCCTCCTATAATTTTACATCAAAAGGGAAAAAAAACCAAAGGGCTGTTCGAAACCTAAACAAAAGGGGTATTTCACACAGAGATGCTCTCTTTAATGATTAACACAATAGTGTCATTAAATCAATGCCGTCATTGTAGCGACTAATGGAGGCATTACAGGTTCTCCACGCTTCGTTTACGAAACAACAAACAATACAATGATAACGTTCACCTCACAACGGCAGAGGGGTTTTTTCCCCGCCGCAAAACACCTGAAGCTTAATAAATGAGAACTTATTGGTGGTATTTGTATTCATGCATTTTGTAATATATAAATAAATCTGGACACATGCTTGTAGCACCCTTAGGAAAATTGATATCCAGTAGAATCATTTATTTGATGGAATGTATGATTAATCAGATTTGGTCATCAACATATCATGTTTTTTTTATTAAGCCTTACATGATTAACTCCCCCTTAATATGGATTTTATACAAAATTGTATTATATATTTTGTTTACTATTTTATTATTGATATTGGTTTTGTACATGAGAAACATAACATAGCGCTCCTACATACAAATCAGGATATTCCGCATTCTGATGTAGTAGAAAGGAACCTTGATGCAAGCCACGTAAACATTAAACAAACGCAGGGAGAGTATATGAATGATGCATACGGTTTTGTGTCTTGTTACTATGTGCGGATCATGTTAATAAAACAAACTCACAACTTCTGATGAAACACTCACGCTGGTAGGCCTTTGAGCGGCTTGTCATGAAGCATATAAATCTGAATGGTATGCATCTCTGTGGGAAGTGTCTGGACCTTTCACCATCATATGTGGACCCCTCACAGTTCTCAGCGCTGCTATTTTTGCCGAATGTTGGTAGTTTCAGTAGCAGGAGGGGTCAGACTGTCTGTATAGCGTGCCAGTGATCTAGCTTTATTTCTCAGGCTTCTCAGGCTCGGAACGGACAAAATCTTTCATCTCCTGTGTACACACTTATATTTATATATATCCCAGTGATGAATATCTTAAAAAATGAAATACACATTACCCTAGCTTTCCATTATCTAATAAATTATTTAGGGTACTTTCAAAAAGAGCATCGTTTTTTGCGCTGAACTGACTTCCACGCGATCTTCACACCATCACTCAAAAAACATGTTTATGCAGGGTGAATTCAGACTTGATGTTTTGTGTTTCTTTACAATATAACAATCCCAATCCCCAAAGCTGAAGGAAGATTTATTCACACAAAATTGGTGGAATTGTGGAGAAGAGGCAGCCAGCCAAGAGGATCTGTAGCACCAAAATGCCTGATGGAAAATATTGTTAATGGTGCACTTGTTGTATGATACATATGGCTCTTTCACATGTGGTCATGATCAAAGGATGCTATGCTGTCATGTGTGTGTGTGTTCGCCGGGCTTTTGTTTGCAGCTCAGCCTTTTCTTTTTTTCTTCCCCTGATGTGTGTGCATGTTGTGCCCGCGCGAGCCAGCCGCATTGGCCTCGGGGGCTGCGGAGATTCTCTCGCCCAGCTGTCAAGCAGCCTGCAAAGTGTTCTCTAGTTGCTCTTCAGAGTGCAGCCAGCCACGGCCACATCCTCGTGTCAGCCGCCGACTACGTGACTGCGTCTGCGGGGGCACACCAAAGGCACGCGCGGTGACAGTGACAGACACTGAATGATACGGCGCTGGGAGAACAGAGGGAATAGGAGAGTCAGGAAGGAGGGGAAGAGGGGGGACCGGAGTAGGAGAGAGGGGGATGTCAGGCGGGCAGGAGGGGAGGAAGAGTCAGGGAACGGCATGAGTCATAATTCACATGTATTATTTCACTGTCAGCTGCAGAATAAAGAAAACATAGAGTCGGTTGACATTCAGGCTTGATCATAAAGAACTATCACAGTGCAGCTCAGTTGTGTGTGTGTGTGTGTGTGTGTGAGAGAGTGAGAGTGTGTGTGCGCGTGCGTGCAGATGAAAGACTCGGAGCCAGAATGGAGATGAGTGAGGGGTGAGGCTGTCAGACAATGAAAAGGATAATTTAGATCTGTTTCCTCTCTCTTGCTCCGGCGCCTAATGAGCCCTAAGCAGTGCCGAGTCCCCCCGCAAGCACTGCCACCACAGTCAAGATGAAACAGGTAGTGTGTGCGCAAAGGGGTGGCGGTGGTAGGAGGGGGGGCACGGGGCGGGTAGGCTGGAGACACACAGCGCAGAGATGGGAAAATGAAAGCGGGAGGTACGGAGAGAGAGCAGAGCAGATGCATTGGGCGGGTGGGGGGGCATGCAGACGGAGGGAGGGTGTGCGGACAGATAAGGCGTGAGGGGAGACTGTCGAAGGCTTCAAAGGCTGCCGGCGAGCGTGGCCATGGAGGAGCCATGAAGTCTACGGTCGCGCGGTGTGCCGGGTCTTTGCGGAATCGCCTGGCTGTTTTCGGGTCACGCTCCGTTCTTGGCTTATCTGGTCCAGCCACAGACTTGTTTTCCAGGAATGCCGGGAAAAAAAAAAGGACTAGGGTGGCTTGGCCCACTTTCTCCTCCCTGTGACCAAAAGCATGTTCAGACCCCTCCATCACAGACTTGGAAAACACTGAACCCGGGTTAAGCGAGACCGTGCATGGGCGGTTGCCTGTTGCAAACTGCTGACTGTTTGCGGCGCGTTTAGCACCTTGTGGGTGATATGCGACCCAGCTGGCATTTTTCACTCTGATTATTATTAATTTTTTTTCGTCATTGTCCTCTGCGGAGTGGCATTTTCATCTCAGTAATTGGGCAGAACCGAGCGCTCGGCAGGCAGGCAGAGGACACATGCGAAGATGTGACATACGCCTCGCTGCTTGAGGGATTGGAAGTGAAAAACAAACGGCGCCGCTCGCCAGGTGATCTGACACAGGAACACTCGCCTCGGCGTACACACCTAGAGGCTCACACACATACACCCTCACATGCGCGGCGCTCCCTCCGAGCCTCCCCGGGCTTCCCAAAGTAGCTCTCAAAAGTCTCTCAAACAAAATGTCACAAAGACGAGTTTGCGAGTTTGCACACGGTCTATTATTAGCCCATCAGTGTGTTGCAAATATTTGTAGATGTGCTCGCCGCCGCCGTGTGGCTTCTTTTATGCAAGCATTAGGCATGTGTTTGTGTTTGCTCAGCCAGTCGATCCCTAGCATTGATTACTATGCAGTCCGATTAGTGCTCTAACGGCCTCCCTCTATGCTTGGAGAGTGTGTTTCTGTGTGTGTGTGTGTCGTCCCAGTGTGAGCACTATCTTACAACCCAGGCCAAATATCCAAACCTGTTCACTGTCAGAACATCAGTGCCATGCTATGCTTACATCTGTTACTCTGAGAGATACCTAAGAGTCTGCTGCTCTGAATAATTTTGACTCTCTCTCTCCGTCTCTCCTCTTCGTGTCTCATCTACCGTCCCCCCCCCCCCACCCACCCACCCTCCTGACAGGCCTGCGGCTTGCCGAGCAGCTGGCTCGGCGTGAGGAAGAGGCGAAGATCCGCCATCGTCTGGGGCTTTCTCTGTGGGCCAGTGGGAATCTGGAGGAGGCCCAACATCAGGTGAAGTATCTCCTCTCTTCGTCTTCTTCCTTCTTCCTCTCCATCTGGACTCCTTTCGGCAAAAAAAAAAAAAAATCCACCTCTTGTAGTTAAAACTGACCTCTAATAAGTGCACATCTGTCGGGAAGCAGAGATTACAAATGAGAGCAGAGAAGTGGATGTCCGAAGACACGCGCCGCAGATTCTAAGTTTTCCGTGATGCCCTCGTGGGGGGGAGAAAGAGCCCGGAGGGGAGCAGATAACAGGAAAAGACAAAAAAAAAAAGAGAGAGGTGGCTGTAGAGCTTGAAGACGGCTGCTGGCAATATGCTGTGGAGTCTGTTGAGCTGGTAAATGCTGTCATCTCAGCAGACAGCCGACAGATGACTGAAATTTTTTTTTCTCCTGTTCTGTGTATCTGTGCACGTGGTCTCGGGAGTCCCGAGCGGCGGCATCACACAAACTCACTCCTCCTCAGCCCGCTGCCCACCTGGCAAGCATGGAATATCCCCTTAGCATCTCTCATTGCAGTCTGTCCACACGCCACAGTTCAAGATATTTTCATTTTTTTCCGCCCTCTCCCCACCAGCTTGTGCATCCACATACAAGCCCGCTAACGTTCCGCCCGCAGCAGTTGCTGTCACATGTGTCTGCGGGGACGTGATTCAGCCGCTTTCATTCTAAAAATCTAGTCCAAACATTTCCATCATGATACACAAAAACTGTGTGCAGCCATGTGACCCAGATAGCTTTGTTTTCCATCCTGCTTTTTATTTTATTTTTTTACTTTTTCAAAAAAAAAAAAAAAAACAACCCCCAAAAAAGTAGCTGTCTGTTTGCAATTATCTGAAACAAGAGTTGGGGAGAGAGAAAAAGAACCAAGGTGGCGACTGCTCATGAGTCATATTGAGGAATTTGTGTCCACTCAAAGCAAAATATTATTCCGTAATGCTGTTTTTTTTCCAGTGTGTTTGCTCCAGTTGCTCATGCGTGTTGACACTCTGTTATATGCAGGTTACTTTTTTTTCCACCACAGCGTTAGGTTGTTTTCCCCCCTCTGTCGGAGTACAGCCACCAGGGTGAAACATTGGCTAGAAAGGACACTCCGAACAGAGATCAAATGGTTATTCATGAGCCGGCCTGTTGCTACAAGCGACCTTGTTGAATAGCTCCTCAAATCTGATTTGTATTGGCTGGTATTGAAATTCATAGAGCATCCATAGGTGTGGAATGAGAAGACCTGACCCCATGTTCTTCATTTTCTGTGTGTTTAAACCCAGTTGTTTTCCGGCACCCTCTCAATGATCCCGGGCTTCATCCTGACGCAGGGATTTGACGTGCGCCAGATTTTAATCAGCCATTTGAGCCGAAATGCTCCCTGTGGGAAGTGCTGACTTTCATATCAAAGGAGGGCATGAATCGATACGTTCATGTTTATTTAAATATCGGTGGCCTATTGTAGATTACGCGTTTTCTTTACCTCTAATATCATTTGTCTGAGTGAGTGGGAGGGCGGGGGGGGGCCCGGGAGGGAGGTTCCCCGGGGAGTTAAACATGAGAGGGATGCGTGTATCACATCACTGATTCAGTCTGACATTCGCTTAACATGTCCATTAGAAGCCATGTTTGTGCCAGGAGAACATGAGCGACGTTTGAGCGCACGTCAAACCGGGAGAAAAAAAAAAAAAAAAAGTCTGAGATTTTTATCTGAACCACAGCCAAGCCAGTCGCTGCAGACGCTGCACATTCAGGAGTGTGTCCCTTCCATCCGCGCCAAGAAGGGTCAGGCCGGAGGAAAAGGCGCTGTGAGAAATTATTTTCAATCTGAAAGGGATGTCTGCAAGCCCCTAAAAAAGAAATTGAGACTAGCTCTGCAGCAATCAGCCCACAGCCCTATCAGCAAAATCATCCTGGGACTAGCTGCTCCGTCTACTCGCACTAATGCAGCAGAGCTCACAGATTCTCTGCTGATCTCTGCGCTCCCCCCTTCACTCCCTCTGACACACTTTTCTTGCATGACCTTGGGATACGCCAGACTAGCGAGGGGCGTATGCATATGTGCTCTTAGGAAACACTCCTCCTTTCTATATGTCTCGCTGAAAGCACAGTGCTGCTGATACAATCAATTCCATCCTTACCGGCAACCTTTTCTTTTTCAGCGCCTCTTTGTCTTGACTGTAGTCGAGCGGAGGGCTGTAGCTTCTCTCCGCTGCCCCCCCGGCCTCCCGGAGAGTGGCTCTATAGCGGTCCCAGTCATCCAACAAGGCTGTCCATAGGCGCAGAAATAGGAAATCAATAAAGGCTCCCATGAATCAGCACTCCTGGCCAGCTTTGCTTGGGCAATGTGCAACACTGGCTGCCGCCCTACCTTCCCATTGTCTCTGCCCATCCCCTCAATCCGACGTCTGGCACCAAATAATAAGGCCCAATAAACGCCCAGTTAGCTCGACAAGCGCTTATTTCTTTGGACGCTGGCTGTCTGAGATGCTCAGATAATGGCTCGGCGTCTCGTTGCCCTTTCCCATGTCCATTCAAATAAGAGCCAGAGAGAGCCTCACTTGTATTGGAACGCTAATTCATCAAGCTGCAATATAGTACTTCCCATGTGGAGGGAGGCAGAATTAGAAAGGCGTGTTGGATCAGGGAGGTGAGACGCTACCATCTAGTGGCAGAAATGTCCGTCCTCTCAGGTTTAATCATACGCAGATGGTGGTATATTGTTTGGGGCCATTTCTATTCCAACTGTCCTGCAGCACCTACATGTTTTTTTTCCCCCCCTGGTTTAATTGAACATGGAACGGAGTGAAAAGTGTTTTTGCTCATGAACAACTCAGCGGGATCTGACTTAATGTGCTTGTTATTGTCGTTTCTCCGCAGCTATACCGGGCGTCTGCACTGTTTGAGACCATCCGACACGAAGCCCAGCACAGCACAGACTACAAACTCTCACTGTTTGATCTGCAAACCTCCTGCTACCAGGCGCTCCAACGGGTCCTCGTCAGCCTCGGTACATCCATGAAAAAACACTGATCACATTCTCGCTACTTTTTACAAGAAAAGCTCAGCGCGTGTAGCTCGAGGCTGTTTGTCACCGCTGGTTTCTTCTTACCGCAGGCCACCACGACGAGGCTCTGGCTGTGGCGGAGCGTGGTCGCACGCGAGCCTTCGCCGACCTCCTGGTGGAGCGGCAGACGGGCCAGCAGGACTCGGACCCCTACACCCCTGTGACCGTGGAGCACATTTTGGACACCGTCAACAGCCAGAGGGCCCTGGTGCTTTACTTTTCCATGGCTGCTGGTTACCTGTACAGCTGGCTGCTGGCTCCAGGAGCAGGTAAGCGATGGTCCGCTGCCCAGATTGCAATTAATTTTATTGGCGCTCCACGTCCCATAAACGCTGAGAATCATTTTTTGGCTTAAAATAATCACAGCAAATGTGAATGTGGGGACAGCGTGTCTAAGAGCTACACACTTTTGCCAATAACTACTCTTTTCTTGCAGTTCTTTCTTGTAAAAAACACTTTCTTGGGATTATGAGACAAAATACACCGTATATTACCAATACATGAAATATTCCTTCACATTCAAACATGAATCCATAAGGATAACAGAATGAAATGTCACCCTGTCCCCAATAGACCACAGCGCTCTTAAAAACAGAGCTGAAAAGCTCAAAAACGGCTGCCACAATTAAACAGTTGACAGCATTTACAAAAACACTTTGTTTGCTTGAATCAAAGCACATTAAAAGTGCCCAAAGGCTGCAGCTCGTTTTCAGCTGCAGGTGTAAGAAGGCCGGCTTTCACACCAAGCTGCAGCGCCACCTGCCACTTCACTGTCAGGATTTGCCCCCTGCCCGGCTCCTCAACCCTGGAGGGGCTGCTGCCAATGAACCGTGCTAATTGATAGTGACACGGCCAAACAACACCAGCAAGATCATCACACATGCCGAGAGGGAAACACTCAAGTTGGAGCATAATTTTTCTGTCTCTTTTCATCTTTTTGTCTGTAGATTGTGGGGTTTTTTTTGTTTTTTTTCCACGCATTGTATCTCTGTTTCTGGTGTTGACATTCTCAGTAGCACCGAGATGAGCAGATCTTTTTTATAAGTTGTGAAATTCAGGGTTTCACGTACAAAACAAATTCCTTTCTTTTGGTCCTGATGCTGCCGCGCTTAGTTGTTCTTTGGCTCCTCTCCTCCTTCCTCTGCTGCAAAGAGGAAATGAGAGGCGTGACCCACGTGCCTTGCTAGCAGCCTCAAACATTTGATCAAATCCTGTTCCCAGGAAACCAGATGAACTTGACCCCCCCATACCCACCCACCCCCAGCACCAGTCATATGGATGGGAGGAAGACTGCAGGGACCAGTCAAGATCTTCAAAGCTCTGAATATTGCCCCAAGCTAAGCGGGAGCCACTTGCTCACTAATCGTCTGTCTGTCACTTCCTGGCATTCTGTGTCATCCAGCTGGCACACAAAACATGGCCCAGCTCGACAAGGCTGCGCTCAGTCAAAAGGGCTACAAAGGTCCTAATTGCTTTTGTGGAAATTGTGACATTTTATTGACCTTGATGGACATCATGCGCATAAAATTATTTGGAAAAAGGTCCAGCCACCCCCTTAAAAATTCAAAATAGGTAAATACTTTCTCCGTTTGTTGAGCATAATATGCTTTTCATATCCTAAGGAGACTATTTATCCTCGTTAGGAGCTTAACTTATCTTTAAATCCTGCCTTTAAGTATCATTACAACATTCACATCTCTCTATCTTGGGTATTTTCCTCAAGTACGAAGAAAAAGTGATACCTACTCACTCACACTTGCTCTGATTTTTTTTTTTTAAATGCCCCATACTCCATGCCCTTGTGTCTCTGTTGCAAGGAGCTACATTTCTGAGATATGATATGCTCCAGAAGACTCAATAGAAAAGAGATGGGGGGGGAAAAAGATGGGAAAAGTGTTGTTTTTAGCTTGAGCGAGGGATGTCCCAAAGGCTCTATCCCACTCTTGAGTTCAGCCACAAATCTTGGATTTAGTGTCCATCCAAAGGACTCTTTTTCTGCGGGTTTGTTTGACTTTGAAGCAAAAACAAAGACAGAGACTGGAGTTATAGCGTATTCCATACCAAGCAAATGTGTGATCCACTCACCCATTTACACTGACACACACAGACATGCACTGCCTATACTCCCATCTCCCAGTGCGTTATCTCCCCCGCCTCCCCTTCTGATGTCTCTGTGAGAAAGTCAGCTGAGCTCTCACAGCAGCAGCAGATGGCACAGGCAGCCCACACTTATCTTTTATTGAACGTTATTTGTTTTATGAATTTTGTTTCACAGATGCACGACTGCACGTGGCCTCATTCACAGCTTTGAGCTGAAATGGTCCATATCTGCTCCTGTCGAGAGCGAGTAATACAAACATGTTAGAAAAAGAGACGCGGAAAATAGCTCCAGTTGTTTTATTTTCTGCCGTGGTTAATTCGCTCGCACCCCGCCCTCTCTCTGTGCAGGCATCCTGAAGTTCCACGAGGTGTACCTGGGTGAGGGCGTGTCAGAGGTCGGGACGGAGTTCCAGGAGGGAGGTGGTGGCGGGGTGATCAGCGGCTCATCGCTAGAGCAGCACATCGCCAGCGCCCGCGAGGCTCTGGGGGTCGAGTCCTACTACAGCAGGTGAGACAGATGTTTAGTACCACTGACTCAAAACACCGTCATTGCCAGATGTGTATGTCTCTTTAAATGCTGAGAGCTCCACCTTCTACTGTAACCCCCTCACGCTCCTGCCATTAAAAATACAGCTAAAACACCTCAGCTAACACTTGCAACTTTAATCTCCTGAGATAGTTGATGAAGGGTCGTTTTATCATTCACAATGTGTGTGTAAAAAGAGTGTTATTCTGCCCCATTGCACTTCAACGCGATGACAGCCCTGCACTTCCTGCCTTAAGTACTCCACTCTCTTCCCAGTGGGAATAAATGAGACGGAATAATGGCTCTTTGGCCGGTCAGACTGGTGAATCCACCTAACAAACAGTGATCCTGACAAGCAAAGAGAGGGAGAATGGCTTTGCTTAAGAGTATCAGAAGAAAACCCAATGGCAAAATCAATGAAACCGTCAAAAAGGGAGAAGTCAAAGGACGGTGGGTAAAGAGGGCGAAGAGTCAATCGAGACTACCGCGGGAGGCACCCGGGGACAGACAAAAAATATATCGAGAGTGAAAATCGTGTGTTGACGTCCGCAGGTCTACATGGCTTTTGACGTTTGCCTCATTACTCTAGTTGGTGTTTGATCCATGGTGCCCAGCTGGTCCGCCCAGTGCCAGCCTCCGCCGCCCCGGCAGCCGGGCCCTCCCGCCCCATTACCAGCTCATTTACTACACCAATGGGAAGTCGCGCACGCGCCACTGCGCCTGGATGGGCACAATATGGCACCACTTACCAGCCCATTCATTCTCCGTCGTGGAGAGAAAAGGAGGCAGCACCCCGAACTGAGTGGAGAGAGAACATGAATGGGACGGAGAAGAATACGGAGGGGAATGTGTGAAAGAAGAGAGTGTTTATAGACTGTACAAACTAACACTAGATATTTAATGGACTCTATACGTGATCCTCCTTCAAAACGGCACAGATCCCCATTCTGTAGGTCAGTGCAGACGGCCCAGGAGGATGAATCTCGCATGAGACGCACGGCGAGGATCTTTTTTTTTCTTGATATGGTCGTGGGAGTGAGATAATGAGATCTCACGGCGTAAATTCACACAGCCACCGCGAAAGCTTGAAGCCGACACGAGCGTTACATGATATGGATGCATCGGAGAGGTTTAGGCATGAAGGGTGAAGTAGCAGTGAGTGATGGCGGGGTGGGGGTGGCTGACTCCCTGATGACTGGATCAACATCGCCTGAATTGTAATGAAAGGATTTAGCTCTGCTTACCATCAGGGTGTTGGACCAAGCTTGGGAAATTAGGCCAAGACTGTGTGGGTTGAGGAGTGTGTATTTTTGGGAAGATAAGGAGTGTTTGTAGTTGATTTATCCACAGTGTAGGGAGAGAAACAATGCAAGTCTGTGTATTGTCTGCTGTGCTGAATTTCCTTGCCAACGTTGCAGCGGCTGTGCACGTCTCTCACCCCGCATCTCTCTCTCTTCCCCCCTTCCAGAGGGTGTTCGAGCAGCGAGACGGAGAGCGAGGCGGGAGATTTGTTGGACCAACAGTTTGAGGAGCTCAACAACAAGCTTAACTCGGTCACCGATCCAACAGGCTTCCTGCGCATGGTGTCCAGAAACAACTTGTTCAACAGGTAGGTAGGAGGACGTGGCCCAGCACTCCGCGCTCCTTTGACTCAGCATTGATCAACAAAAGACAGTGAGACGTACCCCCACCCTCCACCCCTCCAAAAAGAAGATAAAAAATCTGCTTGGATAAGTAGTTTCTCGGGTATTGTGGCTCATCTGTGAAAGGAGCCTTTTCTCCATTGTTCAGCCTGTGCAGAGGCAGCATGTGAATCCTCCTTATTAAATAGATTGAGCAGAGCCAAGCCTCTAAAGCCCTTATCAACTGCCTTCTCTGATGGGCCGTGTGTGTGCGCACGTACATGCCAGACAGACACCGAGACCACTGTGGTTTTTAGATGTTTGCCCTGTCTGTTTGTTGTGCGGATTAACGGCGGCGCAGATTCTGCCGTCTCGCTCAAAGTATCCTTACAATGGTCCTATACGGAGAACTCATTTACATTGTGCTGATTGGTAATGTATACCAGTAGAACGTGTGTGCACGCGCGTATTGTGTGTGTCTGGGTCATATTTCCCTGTCCTCGTCCACAGTTGAGCTGCTCTTTGATGAGAGGGTAATTCCAGCTTTAATTGAGTCTCGGTGCTCATTAAGCCCCTTTAATGGGCTGCCGGTAATAATCCGCTCATTCTTTAGGGCCTCAAAAAACTCAGAATTATAAAGCTCCCCATGTTCGGGAGCCAATCATCTATCACAATGCTCAAGGAAGGAAAGCAGAGAGCCTCATTGTCACTTTAAGTCCTACATCTTTCGGTGTGATGCCGAGATAAATTGTGTGTGGATGTGTTTGACTTCATTTTCCCGTACATGGTAGACTTAAAACTTGTCAGGGGGACTGTTGTGTTACTACAATTACCCATAATTAAGAGAGGAGGGAAATACAATGACTGAACAACATTTGACTCAGCGACAGGAAAAATATACTCAAAACTGTCTGTGTGTCTTCTACCGCGCTTCGTCATCATCGACTGCACCATTTCAGCGCTGAGATCAAATCTCCAGCAACTAGCAGGGATTACTCTGGGGGAGTGATAGCGACAGTCTGATTGTGTCTAATCCCCTCAGCGCGTTATTGAATCCTTTTTAACGCCTTCTGATGGTATAGCGAGATAGTTTGAGGATCTTGATAAAGTTGTCACTTGAAAACATTGACAGAAGGAGGATGTCTGTGTTTAAGCAGCTGCGTCGGCGCTTGCTGAGGAGGAAATGCTCGTTAATAAAGGTAGACTCGTCTGCTTTCGTCTCACCTCTCAGTTAAGCGCAGCCCCAAACGGAGCCGCCCCCTCCGCCTCCTGCCTCGCTTGTCTTCTTTTCATCGCCTCCCGCTGCACTTGACGCTCACCTTCTCTCGGCTGATCTCCGTTTCTCCGCTCTCGTTCTTCCTGTCAGGCTAACAAACGATTGTTTGCTTTCCCATAGAGGCCCATGCCAGGGCCTGAGAGAGGGAGAGTGAGAGGGAGACGCAGTGTCGGGAGGCTGGAGGGGAGCCAGTGGCTGGGGGCTACCAGAAGGGCAGGATAGATGCCTGTTGGCTGGAGCCCGGAAGAAACTCTGGCTGTTGGAGCAGATGGAGAGTACTGACAAGTGTGGCCATAAAGGCTTGGCCCGGCGTGCTCACAGCACCAAAGCCTTCCACCCCACGGCCACTATTAGCACACTTCTCAGTATGTTGTGTGTCTTCCTCTGAGCAGGGAGCTGTCGCCTCCGCCACAAAGCCGACATGCCTCAAACGCGCAGGCTGTTACCTTGTTTCACTTTGTTTCAGAAACTCTGGGAAATAATCATTCTCAGTGAAGCTATTTTTGATTACAACTAAAGCGGATCCTTGTGAAGACGTCCCATCTCCACAGGAGTCACTGCGGTTGAGATTTAGCACCACAGCATGTCGCTCCACATTACCGCAGCCCAATACTGCCATCTAGTGGAGCTGTACTAATACTAATGCAGTACTCTCAGTATTATTGAAGCCTCGCCATGAAACAGTCCGCATGTTTGTGTTTTTTTCTGTGGGATTACAGCACATTACATTGGAAATGCAGTATGGCCTGTATCTGTCTCTGCAGCTTAGATCTGACAGAGAGTAAAAAGAGAAAGAACCTCTTGAGTGTGTTGATTTGCTTTGTTCTGCTGGAGGCTTTGTAGTGTCTGCTACCACACACAAAGCTGCAGAAATTACAGTGGCAAAGTTTGCATCTTCCCAGAGCCATATCTGATGTAAGACTGCGCAGTGAGTTAGACATGGACCTTGTCAGCCTCGCTCGCAGCACATCTGCAAAGCTCATTAGGAGCAGCATGATGGTCTGATGTAAAAAGACAGCTTCATGCACCATATCCCCGCTGACGCACAGAATTTAAAAATTACATTTCGGGATTGATCAATGTTGTCAAGACAAATTTAAATGCCTTCATTTAAGCTTTTTGTAGCGTATAATACATTCAAGAGAGGATTAAATCCAGTATTCAAGATGAAAGCCCGGCCTCCCTGCGATCTGGATGTATGAATATTGTTTTATGAATTAAAGAAAACCGAGCAATTGTATTCCATTCATTATTTTTTTAAGCTTACATTAAGGATGGTCGACTGCTCTGCAACTACTTGGAAAAGTGTGATGTGATAACAGCACATTTCTGTGTTGTGTTTGTGTCCATGCAGGAGCTGCCAGAGTATGACCAGCCTGTTCAGTAACACCATGTCTCCTGCCAAAGACGGCAGCTCTTCCCTGCCGCGCCGCTCCAGCAACCTCGGGAAGCCTCCTCTCCGGGCACTTTATGATTTGCTCATTGCACCTATGGAGGGGGTGAGCTCCACTTGTTACGGGCCATCGCCTGCCTAGCGTTGCTGTTTTTGAAGAGCATGAGATAAAAATGCCACATTATGAGAAGTCAAAAAAGCATCATGTTGGATTGAATGTGTATCTTCATGCTAATCCTCTTCCGCGACAGGGTTTGATGCATTCCAGTGGACCCGTGGGCAGACACAGACAGCTCGTGATGGTGTTAGAGGGAGAGCTGTACCTCATCCCCTTCGCCCTGCTCAAAGGAAGCTCATCTAATGAATACCTGTACGAGCGCTTCAGTCTCATCGCCGTTCCCTCAATCCACGGCCTTGGTTCCAGCTCAAAGGTCGGGCCTCTTGCATTAATGTTTTGAAAAGATAATAGAGCTGGGCGATATGGACCAAAACTCATATCCCGATATATTTAAGCTGAATATTGATATACGATATATATCCCGGTAATTTTTCTACAAAAGTCAAATATGACACGTCACAATTCGTTTTATAGAAACCAGCTATTTCAATGAACAGTTGCAAAACAAATAAATAGGTTTCTTCACTTGGTTCAAACTCAGCTGTTCAAATGTACATATCAAACAATTTAAATACCAAATACAACAGCGGTAACCTTTTTGAAATTATAAAGCTCCAGGTAAAGTGCACATAAAAAAATATCTTAAATAAAGTCCCTAAAATAAAATAGGCCAATCTTTTTTCTTAAATAGCTATAAGAAAAGTAATATATCTTTTTATTTTAGTTTTACAACTGAATGGCTTATTAAAATCAAAGGACAGACTTTCTTCTCGTTTATAACAAATTTACTATATAGGGCTATAATCGATATACACAATATCGTCTCATCCTATATCTCATTTAAAAAAATATAGATAATTTTTTTATATCGATATATCACCCAGCCCTAAATGATCATCATGCTTCTTTCATGATTTTCAATAGAGTTCTTCATGATAGGTTAAAGCGGTTGTCCGTGCTTTTAGGTTCACTCCCGGCGCCCTGGACCGGCTCCATGTGGTGGCGTCTCCATGGCAGCAGTGGTGGGGAACCCCAGGCTTCCCTCGCCCGTGATGGACCGCTGGCTGTGGGGACCCATGCCCTCGGCGGAGGAGGAGGCGCTCATGGTGGCCGAGCTGCTGGGCTGCCAACCGCTGGCCGGCTCCGTCGCCACCAAGGAACGGGTGATGAGCGCCCTCACGCAGGCCGAGTGTGCCCACTTCGCCACCCACATTTCCTGGAAACTGGCAGCTCTGGTGCTCACCCCGAACCCGGAGAGCGTGCCTGGTGGGGCAAGCGCCAGCGTGGGAACGGTGGGAAGGGGCGCCGGCGGCAGGAGAGGAAGTAGTGGCCGAGGCAGGAAGGGCTCGATCGGGAGCGGCTACACCATCCCGGAGTCGCTCCACATGCAGGACGACAGCAGCGACGTGGAGAGCATCTGCGATAGCCCGTCCCTGCAGGAGTTCCTGCTTACGGCTGCAGATATATTAGACCTGAGGTTACCTGTCAAGCTGGTGGTGCTGGGGTGAGCAAAGCTAATCGTATGGGGGCTTTTGCATTGATTTATACTATAATCGATAGGGCCGGGTATCGTTAAAAAATGTTCTAAACCAGTATCCTTAAAATGATACCAATACCAATTGAGTATTTCCTTTGATACTTTTTGTTACGTCATTCAATATTAATCATGTGAATAGAAAGCAATCAGTTGTGCAAATATCACCACTCCTTGAATTACACATGCGGTGATTGGCTATGAATAATACCATAGAAACAAAAACAACAATTGCAGGTATCATTTGACAGGTGCAGTTTCGATACTACTTGGTACTAGGTGGTTTCGGTCGATAATTGAAAGTATTGAGTACCGATACCCAGCCCTACTGATCGAACTAGGATTTTTCAGAACCTCCTAACTTGGTTATTTGTGTGTTTCCAGCTCCTACCTGGAGTCCAGCAGCAAGGTGACGGCGGACGGTGTGGTTGGATTGACCCGCTCCTTCCTGGCTGCCGGGGCTCAGTGTGTCCTGGTGTCCTTGTGGCCCGTCCCTGTCGCAGCCTCCAAGGTCTTCGTACACGCCTTCTACACTGCCCTTCTCAACGGGACCAAGGCGAGTGCAGCACTTGCGGACGCCATGAAAACAGTGCAGAGCAGCAAGCAGTACTCACACCCCTCCAACTGGGCAGGTAGGTCATCTAATTTAAGATATTAAAGAAAGATTACTGATTTAAACACTTACAGAGCTCATTTAATGGCACTTCTTCCTGTTCAGGATACATGCTGATTGGCAGCGATGTGAAGCTCAACAGCCCGTCCTCCCTAATTGGTCAAGCTCTGGCTGAGATTTTGCAGTATCCAGATCGCGCGCGTGATGCTCTAAGAGTTTTACTCCACTTGGTGAGACACAGACACACACTTTTCACACCTTCCCGTGGATTACCTCCCAACCATATACAAACTCAGACCCTGATGCTGCCCTACAGGTGGAGAAATCCCTGCAGAGGATCCAGAACGGTCAGCGTAACTCCATGTACACATCCCAGCAGAGTGTGGAAAACAAAGTGGGCGGAGTACCCGGATGGCAGGCCCTGCTGACAGCTGTAGGCTTCCGTCTCGACTCCGCGGGCCCGGGCATCCCCGCCGCTGTCTTCTTTCCCACAGCAGACCCAGGAGACAGACTTCAACAGTGCAGCACCACCTTACAATCACTACTGGGTGCGTTCCAGCAACACTACATCACCAATTCAAAATCATTATAATGTCATTTTTGCAATTATATAATTTTATGCATTATATTGTAGGAAAATGTATTCATTGTGTGTATGAAACCACATTAGGTATCACCTGTGCAGGCGCTCTGCTGCTTAGGTCTAGGAATAAAGAACGTGCCAGGTGTATGAATAATGAAGAAGCTCTTTTGATGCCGTCCCTCAGGTCTGCCGCCGCCAGCTCTCCAGGCTTTGTGCAAACTCATCACAGCTTCAGAGGCAGGGGAGCAGCTCATCAACCGGGTATGCCCCCGCAAGCCACAAACGCACGGGATACAAATGTGTCTGCACGCGCAGCCGGCAAACTTGCAAGGATTATCACGCTAAACAATGCAATTCCTTTTTTCACCCCACCTGCGAGCACTTCAGATAGCTGATAGCGTTCAGTTGGGATGAAAGCAATTTAAGAGCTCCGACCCACAACACAAATTACACAGCTGCTTTAACCTTTTACGTAATTCTGGGAATTGTTTGAGCACCCACTCACTTCTTTTTCAACTTTTTCATTCCCTTACACCATGGGTTTTTCAACGATTTTAAGAATTTGAGATCACTTAACCGTGTTACGCCAGGACTTGGACCCACAGTTGAGCTGCAGCATAAGCCCAGCCATTGGTCCTCCAAGGTCTTATCCACAATACGAGTCCTGTTCTCTCGCCCCCCGGGACATGTGACGCCAGGGAATTAATCTTTATCCCTGGTTTTACATGTAACGTCGAGCTGTCACATGCTTTTAAGTGAAAGCGGTGATTAGCAGGTTCATTGGCTCATACAGCAAACCATGATCCTCGAAAAACATGCAACACACTCAACAAGGTCTGTTTCTGTCTCGGGGGTTGATGTATTACACGTGGCTGAGACTTGTTACTATTATCCTTCTCATTGACCAGAACCCTTGTACCCTTGTGAATGGCCTGTGTGCATGCAATTAAAAATCCTATTTTCTCTCCCCTCCCCCACCTAACATGCGGTCTGAAGGCTGTTAAAAATATGGTGGCAATGGTAAGTGTGTCCTTGCCTACCGGCACTCCATCCCATTCTAGCCTCCCTCTCTGCTCTCCAGTCCTGCTAAACCCTCTCAAGACTCCTTCGTAGACTAGAACATGCATGACAGCTCATTTTCTGCTCAGTTGGTCCATGATCACCGTTCCTCCTGCATGAATACAGGGTAGTTTATTAAATATTCATTGTCTTCAGTTGCCGGATTTCATGTGTAACAAGCATGGTTCAATCCAGGTCAGAGGAATGTTTCAGGGTGCCATAAGGGATAAAGCTGTGATGTAAAAATAAACCTCTCCCAAGTGAGGAAAAGAAGCAGGTTTCTGCTTTCCCAGTCGTTACGTCAGGTTGACAAAGGTGTCTCTGTTCCAAGCAGAATAATCCCCAACACAAAACAAGTGAGGGGGCACGTGAAATCCTTCACAGATCTGAGACCCTTTTTGTCCAGATCATCTGTTGGTGCATAAGAGATGAAAAATTGCTTGAGTAAAAGCAGACACAGCACAGGAAAATTCAATCTTTTTCATCAACTTTTGTGGTGAATATTCAAAGTTGAAGGGTCCAAATAGCTTTGCACTGCAGTATTCGATCAGTGAAAACTCATCAAAAACCTCAGAAGAATTTTATCATGTCAATAGTATTCACCTTTTTTTTTTAAATGTAGCTCCTTTTCAACCCTTCCTAACCTCCTCCTCCTCTCTGGTTTCCTCCAGCTCCATCAAGTGCTAGTGCAGCTCCAGACAGGTGAGAAAGAGCAGGACTTCTCCCTCCTGCCCATCCAGGTGTCCATCAGTGTGCAGTTATGGAGGCTGCCGGGCTGCCATGAATTTCTGGCTGCTTTGGGTGAGTGGATACCTCGACTCACCTCCAGAATTAGACAGACAGTATTTGATCTGTCGCCTTCTTATTGCCTTTTTTGTTTTCACAGGGTTCGACTTGTGCGAGGTAGGCCAAGAAGAAGTGGTGCTTAAAACGGGCAAGCTTGCCAACCGTCGCACCTTGCACTTTGCCCTGCAGTCTCTGCTGGCGCTGTTTGGTATGTAGATGCTTCTTTCGATTGTTTTTAAGAGAACAAAACTAATAATTTAACTAATTTCTGTTGTTTTTATTTGTCTCCTACAGATTCCACAGAGCTGCCAAAACGCCTGAGCCTGGACAGCTCGTCCTCCCTCGAGTCCCTGGCTTCGGCTCAGTCGGTGTCCAACCCCCTGCCCATGGGATTCTCGAGCCTCCCCTTCTCCCCTCATTGCCTGGACAATCAGGCCTCCGACGCCATCTCAGTGTACAGCCTCAGCTCTGTCGCCTCGTCCATGAGCTTCGTCTCCAAATCAGACTGCGACTTCCTCAGTCATCGGCAGCGCGGCGGGGCCACGGCGCACTACTCTGCCCACAAACACCCTCATGTTCCGCGCAGCCGCTCCTCGCCTCATGGGGCGGCAGCAACGGCGGCGGCGGCGGCAGCAGCAGGAACCCGTGGGGATGAGGAGGAGTATGAGGGGTTTTCTATTATCAGTAGCGAGCCGCTGGGAAGTCACTGTGACTCTTTGCCTCTGCCGCCCGGCCACAGCCAACGGCACCACCGTGGAGGCAGGGGGATGGTGGGAGGGTCCAGCGGAGGGGCGGGAAGAGGCTACACAGTGTCGGTTTCATCAAGGGGCAGTGTCAGTACCCCCACCTCCCCGATCAAAACATGCCTGGTTCCCAGCCCAAACTCCCCGTTCCAGAAGGTGGGGAAGGTGAGCAGCTCCGACACGGGTGAATCCGACCAGTCCAGCACTGAGACAGACAGCACCGTCAAGTCTCAGGAAGAAAAAACTGTCCCTCTGGATCCTCAGGAGCTGGCCCAGAAGATCCTGGAGGAGACGCAGAGCCACCTGCGGGCGGTGGGAAGTCTGCAGCGAGTCGGGGCCGAGGGAGGGGGGGGCGGGTCGGCTCGGAGCAGCGCCTTCCGCTCTTCGGAAACTAGCGCGTTCAGTCGCCCCAACAGCAGTGCCAGTGGCCGAGCTCAGTCCTCGCCGAGACCCAAACCTCCCTCGCGCTCCTCCTCACTGCAGAAAATAAGCTCTGGCTACAACAGTCCTGCAGTCTCCGAGTCGTCCCAAAAGGACGGCAGCCACCCTTCGCCCTCTCTAGACAGCCAACAGTTCAAATTGAAGTACCCTAGCTCTCCGTACAGCGGGCACATATCTCGTTCCCCCAGCAACGTGTCCCCCAGTTCCGGCCACCAGTCTCCAGCCGGCAGCGCTCCATCACCCGCCCTGTCCTACTCCTCCACGGGCTCCACCTGCTCCACATCAGCAGATGCCACAGACTTGGACCGGCTTCGAAGAGGCGTCATCGATGAGAAAGTCCAAGCCATCCACAATCTGAAGACCTTCTGGGCCAACGCAGCAGCCCAGCAGCAGCAACATCTGGGTCCCGTCAGAGCCGTCCACAGTTCCACGGGATCTCTGGCGGCGACCAGTAGGGACGTACTGAGCCTTCTGAACCTCTCCCCACGCCATTGCTCCCCTAATGACACCCAAGACAGCCTGGAGCTGCGGGAGCTGGGGCTGCAGTCACTGGATAGGGGCAGCAAGAACTCTTCCAACGGACACCACTGTTCCAACCCCAGGAAAGTGGCCCCATCACCGACTATTTCCACAAGCAGTAGCCCTGGTGCTCGTTCTATCCGACTACCTGCTGGCAACGGATACAAGTTCCTGTCGCCTGGAAGATTTTTCCCTTCTTCCAAATGCTGAGACATTTCAAACGGTTCCTATGATTTTACCCATAATTTACTATCCTGTGAGCTGGAGGAGTCGGGCACTTTCTGAAGGTCACTATTGGCCAGCCAGGCTTGACTGACAGTGAGAAGGATCTGATTGGTCAGTATGAGTGTGATCCTGCAGAGACACACGAATGCTTTAGAGTGTCTTGTCTGTGTGCCCATAACACTGTAAATGGCAATGAGAAATACTCGACCTGATACTGTGTTTGTGTGTAACTGTGTGTCAGGTATATGTAAATGCCATTTGGTCTTTTCCCCCAAAACGTTGCTGTTTGTGTGGGCCAAGATGCAACAGCTTCGACTGATTTCCTCCATTCAACTTTTTGTTTTAAATTTAATGGTTATTGTTATTATTGTTTGTTATTGTTATTAATATTATAATTATTATTATTATGTTTGTAAATTAATTCCAGTGTTTCACAATCAGTATTAAGCGTTTTTATATTATTAAAAAGTGAACAAACCTGTACCATGTAAAGATGGAAAGAGTGGGAGAAAAAGATTTAATATTTTTTATTGAAATCAAAAGGGCATTTTGCCTGATTTCTTTGTGAATTGAGTGTCTGCTCTGAAGCATGGATTCTCTTGCTATTCAATGTTAAGTATGATGTATGACTTTTTAGCCCATGATTTTTTGAGATTAAACATCAAAGTTTCATGACAACCACCTGTCATTTATCAGTAAACTGTTTCAATAAAAAAACACATCATGTTTACTCTTGTCTCTCTTCTTAACAATTGTGTTAGTCTTGTCACACTTCAGAAAGCTAGTCACCATCCTCAAGGAGTATAGGTCAATTTAAGAAAATTATTCATCCTGATCAAGCATTATATAACATTTCCCTGACTGTGTAACTACAATCCTTTACATATGTTTCCAGATCATAATAACACAGAGGTAAGAAAAATGTACGGTAACAGTAGGGATGCACAATATAAGAAACTTGAAAAATGTCCTGTAAATAGTATGATTCTGCCTTGTGTTGGCCTTATAAAGTTTTCTATGTATTTTTAGATGTATTGAATAACTGGCGAATGGAGATTTGAATGGAATTGATGGAGATTTGTATTGGTTGAGGGTAATGGGTCAGACCGTTCGTACCTGGTAGTGCAAATGACTGATCACGTGGGAGCAGGCGAAGCTGCTCCTGACGTCAGCGTCAATCTGCGATGGCTGGTCTGCACATTGGTTGCTGCTGTTAGTCGCAGCGGTGCACTAAAAGCCGCCATATTGGTCAGGGGGACCACCGCCGGACTCAAGTATTTGATGAAGCCAGGAGGCTCATTTGTAGTCAATAATTGCTTGCTCCTTCCTGTAGGCTAGTGAACATTGTCCAGCAATAGTTGCTAGGCTACAGGAGCTGATTGGAGCAGGCAGAGGGCTTGTGCCTTTGATGTGTCTGTGCTTTTTGTTCCATTAAAGTCAGCATTCATATCTGAAAGAGCCCACATCATTATTAGAACAGCACACAGAAAGTGGGTTTCCTGTGTCTCCCAAAGGCTGTGGGATGCACGCTGTAAATGTGAGAAGAGGTATGGTATATTGCAAATGTGTTTAATGGTGTCTTGGCGTGGTGTGTATTGTATATATGTATGGGTAATATTTTTTTCCCATTAAAATAAGGGTTTTTAAAACAAAAATGCATTTACAAATACAATACTTTGTCTCTCAGTAATGTAATTGTAAACACAAACCACTAAACACAGTTCCTTTCGACTTTGCAGGATTGATGGGAAGCACTTCCTTTCCTTTAGAAAATCAAGTTTTATATTTTGCATTATATGATCAACTGAGTGCATGCTTGATCTTTAAAATGACCAGTTCAGAAACTTGCAAACACAAATCTACATATTTTCCTCTAAAAATCCCCGCGCAGCTCAACGGAACATGGACGCTGCGGCCCCTGAGGAAGATGGCAGCGGCATCGACGCATCACACACGCCCGGATGCAGCATCGACGTGTATAAATCTATGAGGCTGCACCAGTAGAGGCGAAAGGAGCGAGTAACGATGGTTCTCGTCAAGGAGTAGTAAGTATCATGTTTTTGTTTCTCCTACACGTCTGTGATGTGAGTGTTTTTTGGGACACGGTTGCTTCATTTAACACCGAATGTCGAGTCCACCCGCGGGGCACTTTGAGCGGCTGAACGCAGGTGAAAACTTTTCACCTCGTCCTGTCTGTCAGACACACGAGGGGAGGAAGGAAGGGTGGGATTGCTCAAGAGTCGCTCTGGCCTACCGGCGTTGACAGCGGCCGGGGTTCCGTGTGACAGCCGCCGTTTTTCTCACCGTTCGTCGTGTCGTCGTCTAAACGTGTAACCGCGTCTCTACCGTACGAGAGGAGCCATCCCGCCTTTTTTTTACCTCGCGTCGTAAAACTTGCGACAAGCTCGCGCTTTACGTTAGCTCGCGCGCTGCTAATGCTAGCTCACCTACATGAGGGGGGGGTGGGGTGGGGGGGGCGCTACCTGCCACTGTTATCTTTTGTTGTTTTTGAAGCAGAATCGACAAAAGCCCGCGGTGGCGCCAACTAATCTAAGTGGAGATAAGGAGCTTTTTGATGACTGGTTTGTTGCTCTCTCTGTTTTCCGCTCGTCGGAGCCGCTGATGGTGTTTGGTTCACCGTTAGTTGTCCTGAAGTTCTGCTTCACAAAACAAAAGTCAGGGAGGCTCGATTATTGCAGACGTCATAACCACCAAATATTTTTTGGTCAGTATTGAGATCACTTTTGTTTAACATGATTATTCGTTGGCTTCAGAAACATCACTCATCCTCTTCTTCTTCTTCTTTTTAACAGGGGATTTCCTTGAACTTGAGATATAATTCAACGGAAAAACACATTTAAAATAAGTGTGAAAAAAGGTCGACCAGGCTGTTTTGCTGTCATTTTTAACCTCTAGAAACTTCCTCCAGAACCGCTTAACTTCCTCCAGAACCTCTAAAACATCCTCCAAAACCCCTAAAACCTCCTCCAGAACTGCTATACTTCCTCCAGAACCTCTGAAACATCCTCCAAAACCCCTAAAACCTCCTTCAGAACTGCTATACTCCCTCCAGAACCCCTAAAACCACCTCCAGAACCCCTAAAACCACCTCCAGAACCCCTAAAACCACCCCCAGAACCCCTAAAACATCCTCCAGAACTGCCATACTTCCTCTAGAACTTCCTCTGAAACCTCTAAAACATTCTCCAAAACCTCTTAAACTTCCCCCTGAACATCTAAAACACTCTAGAACATGTAAAACTTTCTCCAGAACATCTAAAACTTTCTCTAGGACCTACAAAAATACTCGTTTTATCTCAATTCTCTTTGCTTTATAATTGTTGGAAGCCAAAGTTGTTATTGAAATTAGAATTCGATTAATTGCCCGCCCAGCCCTGATACATGTTGACATTTCCAGGCTTCTGCGTTGACACCTGTTGCTGGTTAGAATCGTTGGCTCAACCATAGTCGGTAATAACGGTGTGTTGTTTAGAATGGGAAGTTTGTCATGAAGGTATTTTTAGCTGCTCATTATCGTGAGTGAATTCATCTTCAACAAAACCCATTTGAATAAAGGGTTTCATTTTTTAACAGATATAGGTCATTGTCTGCCTTCCTATTTAGTTTGTCAGATTTTTTTTTTATTGCAGAAATGTGTCAAAATCTACTTTGTTTTCAGCCATTGTTGAAACACACCTATACTGATATGCCTACTGATTATTTTGTTAATTATTTATTTGGTCTGTTAATGATCATTAAGCTCTAAAAATAGTCAAATTCCTCCATACGAACGCAGCCCGTGCTCACATTGAGGTAGGAACAGTGTTGTGTAATGTTTTGCTTCAAACATTACCTAAACTGAAGAGATTAGATGTTAAAATCGCCAGTGGGTTTCAGTTTGAGTGACTTAAACAGTCATTAGGGCCGTACTAATAGTTTAAGCCGCTGATACTCTGCAGGAACTCATGCAAATTGCTCGGCACATGTAAAACAAAAGTCACCGCTGTGTCCCATTCCCAAACATTACACAGCGTTACTTTGTTTTGACATTCATTTCATAATTGTGGTTTTGAAGCACCCTCGTCAAATCTGCACATTCTCGTGAAATCATAACTCCGTGTTGACTCACTGTGCTTCTTTTCAGCTGATTTTTCAAACTTCAGCGCCCTCATGTTTTGCCCTTAGCTCTCAACTCCGCTGAAAGTAAACAACAAACCATCACAGACTCTTACTTGGAAGATGTCAGTGGCCTTTTTGGTCCCATAGAACATTATCTGTCACTGGGTTCACAGTAATGATTAACTTGCATTCTACACGAGTTAATGCATCGTGTCAGTTCTGGACAAAACAAAGTCACATTTCCATTGTTGCGATTTTCCAGTTATTTATTTTCATGTATTCAAGAAACTATTTAGCGAGGAGTTGTAAGTGAGTGAAATATTGCCTGGTTTTAGATGTGTGCTTTATGCAAACTCCCTCTGTCTTGCTGGCAGTCAGTGGTCTGTGGTTGTAAACTCAAGTTTCATGTTCATCACAGTAAATGATGCAATTGCTGCGAGCACACACACCCGCCACACACACTACACCCACAACCAATAGTTTGCAATAACATGGACGTGGTTGTATTCTTCAAGATGCAGAAGTGTTGTTTACTGTTTGTTTCAATTTGCTTTTATTTTTTTTAAGTGTTAAACCGGCCAGTGTGGCACATCTGGATTTCTATTTTTGACCAAAATGGATTATTGCTTCCATTTTCCTTTTTCCTCTTCCTCCTCTCCATCCTCTCTTTCACTGGTGTTTTCTTCATCTCCTAACCATATCCAATCTCAGTTTCCCCCAACTTTTAACTTTTCCACTCTGGTTTAGTGATGGGTTCCTCTCAGGCTGCTGAAGTCAGCAGTGTGTCGAAGCGGCCAGTAATAGTTTCTTTTTTCCCCAGGAAGGGCAACAACGATTGCCTTCCTGTTCCTTTTTAGTGGGGTGGTTTTCTGTGCATTGTGGAGGTCGTTTTTAATCTCATGATGGCACACATGGAACTGCTGCCTCTCCTCTGGCTCACATTTGCTTCACACTGTGTGGAGATTTACAAAAGCTGCTGTCATAAATATGAAAATTAAGGTCAAAAGTGCGAAACTTTGAGGAGACGGGGAACATTAGGGATAACAGTATCAGAATACAAACGCTAATAACAGTGAGTTATTAGAGAAATTGCAAAGGTGCTCTAACTATGTTGGCGTTTTTGTCTCTTATCAGTCCTGTTTTTCCTGCAGTAAAAATGTCTGACGTGAGATGAACAGACTGACATTTTTGTTTATGATAATTTTTTGAACAGATGTTAAATGTTTTTTCCTTTGGGGCGTAATTTGAGATTGATTAAAAGGCAATTAATCACAGTGTGTCTAAATCCTGTCACATCCCGACCTCAGTAAGGCAAGGCAGGTTTATTTGCGAGGCACAAACAAGAAAATTAAAACTATTTTGCAAGAGGACATAAACAAGATGCACGGTACCAATAAACTGAATGCAAGTTGAGGTAAAGAATGAAAATTTGCAGAGCACTGACACTAATGCTTTGATTCTTAAAAAAAACTAAGTGTTTAAGTATTGCTGTGGATTTCAAGGTGTATTGGATATCTTTGGCAGAAATTAAATGCCTCTTCTCCATGTTTTGGCTTTTTTTTTACTCTAGAAACGGAAATCAAACCTGTCCCAGATGGTCTGTGTGTCTTCAGTTATTCACAAAATATTAGTAGATCACTGCTATATTTTGCTCTGAACTGCTCAGCACTTTGAAATGTAACTGAAACCATCAGTAATATTTTAAAATCAGCTGTATGATGAGCAGTCTTGATCTTACTGCAACCACATAGGGTCTTGTCAACAATGGTTTTATCTCTGAAGATGCACTTCCTTCTCTTTCATTTCACTTTACGGATTCTTACTATTTTCGTACTGGATGGTCAAACACAGGAAACACCTTCATGAAGTCTAGTCATAAATGGTGTATGCATTTGTGTGTGCTTGTGTAAGTAATTGTGCTGTCGGCTAGTTTAAACTTGTACCAAAGTGTGCTCTTGAGTTGAACCCTCATGTTATGATATTTCCCAAATATTTTACTTCAGTCCAACATTCCTTACAAATGCCATTTACCGCATTCATCACCTTTTTCTCTTCTTTTGAATACTAAAAACAAAATCCTGCCTAGCTACACTCTTTTGGTTTAAATGTGGACAGTACTCTGGTCTCTTTGATGTCTCCATGTTGTTTATCATCTTCATGACCTGCAGAAGCAAGTGGAAATATACCATGCGTTTCCCTTTTTATTTTGAGGTGGAACAAAGTGGAGAGAAAAGAATTCAGAGCAATTAGGGACAAGAAAATCCCAACCGGCTTCTCATCAATCTTGTACCGTATGTTCTGCCGAATGCAGCTTTGAATCCAGCAATACCAAGGCTGAGATTTGTGCTGCTGGCACTTTAACATGGATGCCATTCAAGACTTCACCAAGAACAGTCTTGTTGCTGTGGTCTGGTTAAAATTCTGACTGGAAAACATCAAAACATCTGATTGGTGCCAAGAATGTGTTCGGCTGGTGAAAAACGTCTCTCTTGAGGATTTTCTATATACTTTTTTTTTTTTTTTTTAAGTCTTGATGTGGGTCTATAATTGGTCATTAGTACGATATTTGTTCTTTTCTTTCATATTTGTAGGCCTGTGGGAAACAGGCTGAAGAAAAGATGTTTGTAAAAGCGTGGTGCCGTGAATGTTTTTCCAGCAGAGGGCAGCCAGTTGGAACCCAATTTCAGATGTTCCAAAAATTCATCAGAAGTTTTAGTGATCAATTGAGGGTTAATTTGTAATGTGGAATGTATTAATGTCACTTTGTGGAACCTTTGGTGATTCCCACACCCACCGACGGGGCTCTTGGTGGAGTCAGGACTAAGAATAAATAAGGAGTTTTATTCCATTTGATATGGATATGTGCTTTTCTTCTTATATCTTCCCTCCTATATCCAAGTGTGTTAAATAATAAATTTTGCAGAAATCTTGTCTTTAATCTTGTCTTTCACAAACATGACTGTGAATGTAACTGCATCTGTTTCTTTGTCTCTTTCAGCCGTGTGGTTTTACCCTGTAGCGTTGAAGAGGTGAGTAACCACTTTGAATCATCCTCTGGTTTTATGATGTGTTGTCTTGGAGATACTTGTTTGTTTGGGTTTTTTTTACCTTCAGGGTTGTCTCAATATGGCATTTCACCTAGATACCTTTTGTTTCTGTTTGTCTCGACAGTCATCCATGCTGGTGTTTCCATGTCTTTTCCTGTATTCATTTTGCCTCCACTTTTCCAACTTGCATAAAAAAAAAAAAAATCATTTGTTTGGCTTCCACTAACATTTTTTATAAAAACCTTTCACGTCAGTCTTTGGGTTCCACTCTGCATCCAAATCGGAGCTCCTTCTTTGGACTGTAATGTCACAAATTTCCTAAGAATTTCGGCAAGTCCGGGAAAAGAAAAAATTGTAGCTTTATCTTCCCAAAGACTAAAAATGAACACTGTTATCTTAACATTTTCAGTGTTTGGCCGCCAGTTAGAAGTCAAGATGACAATCGTCTCCCAAAAAAAAAAAAACCTCCCCAGAACATGATTTGTAATTCCTGTGATTGTTTTTAAGAGCAAGCAATTGCTCCCTGCGTTTATAGAGGTTTGTGCCATCAATCCCAGAGTTTCACCCTCCTGCCTTATATGGTGATAAAATCTCTTGGCAATTAGCTGCGCATTTTACAGCTCATTCCAAGTAATTGGAAGAGAAGTGCTCTCTATATGGGAGAAACTCTGAACGGCAGCCGTGGTGGTTGAAAACATAAGAAAAATACGTCTGCCGCAAATACAACACGAGACGCTGAGAAAATTCAGCCTGCAGACAGTTAGATTAATTGGGTGTGTGAATAGTCTGTTCAGATTGTGTGTGTGCTCTGCGTTCTATTTTGAGTTTTGAAAGTCTGCGCTGATTGTAAGGTGATAGAGGTTGATTATTTCATGAAATTTTAAAATAAGGTGCTATTCATATTGACTTATATTCAGTGACATTTTCAACTGAAATGCAAAGAGGAGATAAAACAAATGGTATTGCGTTACCCCTTGATTTTTGCATTCCTTTTTCATCATGGCTAATGATAATCATTCTAAAAGAAATAAAAAATAATGTGTGATGGTTTGGTGTTCCAGTACCAAGTGGGGCAGCTGTTCTCAGTGGCTGAAGCAAGTAAAAATGAGACGGGTGGCGGCGAGGGCATCGAAGTACTCAAGAACGAGCCCTACGAGAAGGATGGAGAGAAAGGACAGTACACGCACAAAATCTACCACATTAAGAGGTGAGTCTCATCTCTCCCGGTGTAGTTTCAGCGCGCCGCCAGCCAGTGGCAGTGTTGCATCATAAGAGATTCAGAGCATTCAAAGTCGCCCCTTCTCTTCCCTGCGCGGTCTCTTCTGCCGATCCGCCGCTGAGTAGAGCATTGTTTCTTCTTTTTACCTTTCTCCAATTACCATTGCCCCTTCCCCTCCTCTCCTTTCTCCCCCAACCCACAGCAAAGTCCCAGCGTTTGTCAGGCTCATAGCCCCCGAAGGCTCTCTGGTATTTCATGAAAAAGCCTGGAATGCGTACCCCTACTGCAGAACCGGTGAGACCCCTCCCCATATCACCTTACCTTTTCTTTTCCCCTGAAACCTTAGTGTTGATTGTGTTTGAAAGTCATGGTCTTTTCTTTTTTTTTAACTTTTTTCTCTCCCTTCTTTTCATGCTAACTCCTGATCAGTTGTGACGGTAGGTGGCCTTTAATATTTGTACCTTTTTTTTTTTTTTTTAAGAAAAAAATTGTCTGTAAACTGTTATCACACTTATTTTATTTTCTCAATCTGTCTTCCTCTCTTTCCAGAACGAGTATATGAAAGATAATTTCTTCATTAAGATTGAAACGTGGCATAAACCCGATCTCGGAACACAAGAAAACGTGAGGACCGCCACCTTTTTGAACATTTGGATTTCTAAGTCTGCGTGCTTGTATTACATATGTTTCTTGTTGTTGTTGTTGTTGTTGTTTTGTAACTCAGGTGCACAAACTTGAGAAGTCGGCGTGGAAGGATGTTACAGTCGTGCCCATTGACATTGCAGACAGAAGTCAAGTGTCCAACGCTGTAAGTAGAAATTCACAACTTCTCTTGAAGATAAGTTTGGCGCCTTCATGTGGACGGGCCCGTTCATTACCGTGTGCCTGCTGAGCCCAGTCCTCTTCACATTAGGGAGATTTTTTATTTTATTGTGTATGACTGGCAGCCTCTGGATTTCCTTTTGCGCTAAGTGATGTATGATTTGTATTTAAGGTCGGGACAATGATAAGACTCTAAATCTAATCTAAAAAAGGTGTTGTACTAACTAATACCTTAAGTTTAATTTGAAATGCTACACATTACTCACACAGATTTGTGTTTGTCTTTGCAGTTTGCATGACTGAAAATGAGACTTCCAATTTAGGGAAACAAATTTAGGACGGCTTCTTGGTGTTACTATTCCAAAAACAAAGAAGGTACAATGAAACACAGCCTTTCTGAAAAGATTATCTATATGAAATCAATTGTCCTGCTTCACTAATACGTTGTTTTTACTAAAACTGATTTTTATGTTTTCAAATATTGTTATAAAACTATATGTTTTAGCATTCCATGATCTCTTTTCACAATATAAATAAGAGGATTTATTCCTTTGAAATCTTATTTGAAGATGTTACACATTATTGCTGTTATTTGACATCACATTGCCTCATTTCACTTTGACTCAGTGTGTGCGTACGTACGTGTGGCTATTTGGCTGAGGAGCCCCAGTTTCTATGCGTGTGTGCGTGCGTGTTTGTTTGCAGTGGGTAGTTAACGAGGCGGACGTGTTTGCCTTGCTGGAGGAGTGTGTTGTGTCTGAGGGCCCTATCAGCACTCAGCCTCGGGCATGGCTGCAGGGCCTGGGACGTACCGCCAGCACCGATGAGTTTGTTAGTGTAATTAAGGTTCACAGTTCTTCATATGCCGCAACTAGACAAATACACACCCGACACAAACAACACACTGGCGCTCTAACACACCCCCCCCCTTTTTTATTTATTTTTTTACTTGAGGAGTAGCTCCTTTTCGTCTACCACGGCACATCGATTCAGACCTCATTAGTGCAGCACTGTGTATTGTTATAGTGATGGAGCTCTCAGCATTAAAACAGCCCAATTATAGTGTGTGTGTGCGTGCACGCGCGTGTGTGCGTGCACGCAGGGGAGGGTTTCTATCAGTTACCACACGTTTGACACCCTCCTGTTGGCCGATAGCCCTGAAAAGTAGCTTTTAGCTGCAGGCGCATCATGATTTATTTAAAATTGCTGGGCCCTTGAGCTGTTAATAATTTGAAAGCCATTTCATTTATTTGTATTACTATTTCTCGCGCCTGTTTTATGAAGTCAACTTTGTCGTGTGCTTGGCATATGCGGCGTTTCCCAGTGGATTTTTGTGGGGCTGTGGTGGGTGGATCTTAAGTTTGGGGGCAATCAGCCCCAGAAGATGATGTTTACATGCTGAAATGAAATGCATCAGTCTGGTGAGCTTTGGGAGGAACATTACGAGAGTAGATCTATGAAGAACTTGGCTCTTGTAAACAATTAAATCATCCACCACACACAGTGGTTTAATGGATCTTAATAGTGATGACATAGCATGTCACATCTATAAAGCACTTTAAACAAGATGGCAGTCCATGAGAATTGGGAGTGCACAATCAAGTAGACACAGGCAGCTACATGTAACATGCAACATAACGTCAGTCTGTTTGTGAGGAGACTAACGATTGATATTATCCGAGTTAACATTCAGTAGGAACTTCTGCATAGAGGTACATCTCCAGCCATTTTGACACAGCTGAAATGGTGTTTGGATGAGGCTCTCCGTAAAAAAAGTGTAAAACTGAGGCCAGCATGGTAGTTAGTGGGACTCTGTTCACCGCAGTGCTCTTTTTCCCTGTTTGATCTTTTTGCTGTGGGACCAGGATCTTCCTCTCCCATGGCCAAGGTTAGCGGTTAGCTTGCTAAAATAGATGTGGAAGGATATGACTGGGTTCTATATATAGGATGTAAGTAAAGTGAACCGGTTGCAGCGGGTGCAGCTGCACTCTTGACACTCACGCACATACAAATACTTGGATGTGCACCAACACAAATGTTCATCAGCGCAGCAGGTAGATGTATACGCTTTCATTTCCACAAACTGGCAGCACTCTCAGCCTAATTAAACAGGTGCAGCTTGTGGCGTTAACAGCCCATATACACTCTTTAATCTCCCATCCACTTAATGCTGAGTTGTGCTTTGGTCTTGCTGGATGACATTATCTTTGAGGGTGACAGATTTTGGAGATCAGTGTACAACAAGCACAAACACAATTGTCACCCATTGATTTGTGCAGTTAAATGAGACTGTATTTTCTGTCTTCTTTATATTGTGACACTTTGTTTTTGAGAAGGAAAAATCTTTTGTTACTAAAAAAAAACACCATTGAGTTTGTGCCATGACTGGGTTCTTGTTGTCCCATGCAAGTATTTAAATGTGTTGTTTATGTGCCTAAATTACACAGACTGTTCTTTCTGCAGGACTACAGGCCAGACGAGGACCCTGCGAAATTCAAGTCTGAGAAGACCGGCAGAGGGCCGCTCGGGCCCAACTGGAAGGTACGGCTCTACTGCCCTCATGGCACTTTTGTTTTGTTTTTTCCTGGGGGAATGGGGTGTGTGCCTCATCTGCTCTAAACCTCTGTATAGTTCTACTGCTAGAAACACAGAATTTAGTACTTTCAGATGCAGTATCTCTTTGATTGCTAGACTAATCTCACAGTTTAGGGAGGAAAAAATCAAGATATCGGAGCTCTTTGAGGTTTTAGGATGTCAAGAATGCACTAGAAATGTCAAACAAATCGCATGGTGATTGCTTGGTGGTTCTTGAGGAAAGTGGAAAAAGGTTCCGAGACCTTCGATTTTGTGCAATTGTGGTCTTGGAACGCCTGCTAAGAAGTTGAAAATGTTGATTAGGAGTAGGGGTGTCCCGATACAAATATTTCACTTCTGATACGATACCGATGTTGAAGCCGTGAGTATTGGCCGATACCAATATCGATCCGGTACGATATCAGCATGAATCACACATACTTTTATTACTTATTTTGTAGTATGGAATGTTAGAAAAGGCTTGAACAAGTGAATATCACTCAAACAGTGAACAATAGTCAGCAACAATAGGTAATACAACAACTGACCCATTTATTATCAACCAATGGGTTACATATATTTTAACCTTAAATATAAGAATTAGAAGTTCTGGAGTGGAGTCTGGAATGGACTTCTTGTATCGGAGTGCTCATATCGGAGATTTTAGATACAGGGCAACATACTCCAATACTCGTTTTTTTGCTAATATCGGACCGATATCAATATTGGATCGGGACATCCTTGGTCACCAGTTGAAGTCTGTTGTATTCTTTTTGCCTCATCGCGATCTTTAAATGAACGATGCTGGAGCGCTCTCGGCAACCTTGAGCCTCTTCTGCTGATCTGTGTCAAGTGGATCCAACCATAATTACAACAGTAATCCAATACTCTTAAATGTTTAAAAGCAACAATATTAGTTGGGGCTTAAACCTCAAGTCGGTCGAGCAGAATCTGTATTCCCTGCGCAGCCTGAAAGTGGTTTTTTTTTTTGTTTTTTTTTTCTCTTCCAAACCTGAATCACATTATCCAGATGTGCAAAGCTGATATCCACCTTCCCTCATAATTCAGTGCTGCAAGATGCCAGATAACAATATCACCGCTTCATGGCATCGGTTTTCGACATTCCTATTAGATTTAGCTCAATTAATAGCGATATGTTGACATTAAGGAGGTGTTTTGCAAACCAGCATCAGCGCCTTTAATCACGAGCGCGGCGCCGAGCAGGAGGAGGGCTGCAGAACCGTAGGCCTGCCATTTGATGAAGACAAATCGCCTCTTTCTCAGCTCTAATTGGATCTAATAGAAATTTCAAGTCACCGGGTCAGATAGAGGTTTTACTCCCTGGGTTTGCTCCCCCCTGCTCCTCTCCCCCTCCTCAGTGTGTGCCAGGAAGACAGACAGAGAGGAGAAAGCAACTATTTGGGCATTGATTTCTAGATTTGACGAGTAGCAATTGGGTATAATGAGTGGAAAGTTAAAAAAAATACAAAAAAGTCAATAAGACACCGAAGCTCATCCACACAGAAGTTTTCAGGAGTTTTGTTGCCTCCCCCTCTAACCCCCCCC
>CAESWR010002607.1:361941-377574 GCA_903171835.1 Mullus surmuletus | reverse complement strand
CCCCCCCCCCCGGCCCACTCTCATGATTTCTGTTGATTAGTACAGCGTTTCTGCTAAACCTCGAGTTCTAATGTATATATCATCCCTCCAGAAGCGGCAACTCTTTTTTTCCCCTCTAAATTTAACAGATTTTTTTTTTGATTTGCTCTTCTGTTCTCGAAATAGGCCGAGTGTTTTATTACGAGGGGCCTGAATACAGGAGCAGAACTAGCGTGATGGTGGGAGGAGCTGTGAAGATGCACGAATGTAACTCTACTCTTTTTAATATGAACGCAAGCTTTTGCCTCTTTGTCAAATTTATCTGCATCATTTGCTGCTGTTGAAATCATATCGGATTCATTAAGCTCCCTTTTTTTCCCCCCTCTGGATCTCGATCGCTTGTGTACAACTCAGCCAATGGGAACTGAAACGGAGGTCAATGGATTGTTTAATAAGGGAGTTGAACAAAAAAAAAAAAAAAAAAGACTATTGGTATTGCACATGTATAATAAGAGAAAAATTGCTGTGTGTTAGGCAATCTTGTAATCTTTAAATAAAGCTTCTGTTGAATTTGAATTTCTGAAACAATAGATGGAGGACTGTGACGGCAATTTATGAACTGATTTTTGTTTTTTTGTTTTTTTTGTTTACTTTTTTTAAAATAATAAGTAAAAGTGCAGTCGTCTGTTTTCCTGCATATTGTATATATCTGTATATGTTTTATTGAGTAACTAAATAACAATAAATATGACGTTAAAGGTGGCATCGGTTTTTGCTTTGGCAGTCGCTCTCATTCTTTACCACTCCCAGAGAAATTATCAGTCGCGGCAGCAGACGCTAAATCAAAAATACCTGTGCAGCACAGTATTTCATACAGTGTAACACAGTTTCGGCTTTTCTATTCAAGGAATTTTCAGTACTGTAGAATACTGCGTGTACCCCAAGGATCATCAGTCACTTGGAATGTGCCTCCAGTATATTCCAAGTGACAGATATGACAGCGAAGTTGTGAACTGATGCACACTACCTGACAGCACGCAGAAACCCGCACCATATTAAAACTAGGAGCAGCAACATCACAAGTGCTTGGAAATGTGGCTTCCTGATGGATTAAGAAGCCAAGATGATTAAATCCGTGTACACCTGCTCGCAAGCAGTGTTGCATTTCATCCCCCGCCCCCTCTGACACCGTTGCTCTGCTTCCACAGCCCATAATAAATCAGCAATTATAAAAACTGCCTTAATATTAGCAAATTAGAATGCATGTCATGGTCTGTCTTGTGAACTCTCCGCAATATGCTATTTCATCTTATATTAATTAAGACTGCTCTTACTTTCCTGTTTTCCACCCCTGTTTTTTCTTCTTCTTCTATTATACACAAGCTGACACACACACCTCCCACTCCCCAGGCCCTCTTTGGCTCACCTGCTCTTTATTGGCCATCTGCATGGATGCTTAATGCTAATCAATAACTCCCCTGTGTGCCAGCTCTGAGGTGGAGACGTCAATGCTACCTAACAGGGCCAGTGATCAACCTGCATCGCTGCTGTCTTGCGCACACACACACACACACACACACAAGCACACATAGACAAGTACAAACCGGAGCTCCCTACAGGACACTGTCTGTGTTAGTCGGGTGTGTTTGTGCATGCTGCTGTACCCGCCGCCTGCTGTGTCGGATTGCGAAGCCTGTTGTGAGTGTGATGCACGGAGAGCTGCGGCGTTGGCAAACAGCGGAGGCTGGTTATGTGAAAGACTGTCATGTCACCTGGGAGGGCCTGTTTACGGAGGGGGAAAAACGGAGAGAGAAAGTGGGAAACGGCTGGGGAATAAATGCTGATTACACATCTCACTGTGGCAGCAGAGATGGAGATTTTCTTCCATCTAATCTGGATCAGGAGAATTGTCTCTGAATACATAACAATGCTTGGTGTTTTTTCTTTGTACACATTATTTAATGGTGTAACTCACTTCCCACAGGCATCTAATGAATTTGAGTCCTAATCTTTCTATTGTTCTGAGAGGACATTGTGTCCAAAGGGACAACATGTTCACCGGCATTGATGACACTGGTTCGACGAGTTGTTGGCAATTGTGTTGACACCCCTGTTTATAGATCAAAAGGTATGTGTTTTTCAGGGATGGGTCGGGTAACTGCTTACTGAACAAGACGGGTTCAAGTGCTCCTCTATTGTTGCTTAAACCTCCAGCTGAGCTCGGTGCTTTGTGTTTGTTCATGCCAGGGTGCTAAATTTCCTTAAACAGTCACCATCTGCTTATGCCAGGAGAGTCTTGTAGTGACACACTACCTGCCTGTCGGGTTTGGCCGACCTCTTTCGTGGCAGGACAAAGGCTTGTGCGCACAGGTTCACGATGCTCACTCACTGTTGGCCAAAATCGTGTCATTGTGTAAGACAAGAGGCTTTGACGGCTATTTTGTACGGAAGCCCTAAGAGCACATGGTTTAATTTTTTTTAACACACCGTTTGTTCAAGATCACGATACATTTTTCTCGTGATCTGATGACGAGTTAATTTTGTGGTGCCTAGAAATCAAAACATCGGGCTGATCACTGTAGGTTGGTATCCGTGTCTGCCTCATGAGACCATAACAGGACGAAATGAACAGAACTCCCGAAACTTACAGAAACAGATCACTCCCCAAATTATTTAATAATCATAACTATTATGCTGTTGCTCCAGTGCTTGTTGGTTCGTTTTCTCGAAACGAGAAATATCAGTGGTTATCTCGAGAAAATGAAGCTTGTTTTCTCAAGATTACAAGAAAAATATCTCGTTATCTCGAGAAAACTCGGTGTGTTAAAAAAATTAAACCATGTCCTCTAAGGGCTTCTGTGATTTTGCCCTTTTGCAGTCAAAAATCTGTCTATAATGGCTCATTGCTCCGTTTTTCATCATTATTTGCACTTTACTTCATGAGCCACACACTCAATTTGATCTCAAGTGGGCCTGACCAGTGTCATTGCATAACACTCTATAAATGACGGGGACCAATTAATCAAACTACACTTTTTTCCCGTGTAAACAAAAACACTCTGGAAATATTTATGATGGAAAAACAATTTTGCCAACATTGTGTGAATTGGAATTTATCATCATTAATCATTTACAAATAAAAAGTTTTATTAATGCTTTAGCAATTCCTTCCATTTTCCTCTGTGGTCTTGAAATCTGTTCAATAGGAAAATGTAATTAATGATCCCTGTGAGATGCTTTGTGGAGACAGATTTGGACCCTCTGACCAACCCCCTCCTGCGGTAAAGGATCTGAGTATGAGCATTATTTTAGGTCCAAACTTGCGGCGCGATTGTCTGCCGGGCATCATACAGACCCCGGGCTAGAACTAAGAGTCACCCTGTTCCCCCGAACATGCCTGCTGCTTAGCCATGGCCATATGGGCCACAGTGACAAAGAGGCCTTGGGATATTGGCCCCGGTCAAGATGTATGGCGCTGGACCTTTTCCTTCAATGGGCTCCTCTGCGCGGCCGCCATATTGGGTGGGAGAGTACTGTGTGGTCGCCTGAGAACTTGTGTGTTTCCCAGCCAACGCACATCTAAAGAATAACAATTTCACTAGGCATGAAGACCGTCCATGGAGCCGCGGGGGTCGTGGCCAGAAAGCTCGGCCAAACACTCTCCTCTCATGCAGCTTTCTATGTACTCCTATAAATACATCTCCTATTTGTATAGAGGCGATATGCATCTTTGGGAAAATACCACAATGTTGACATAAGAGCACCCTCCACCACCCTCAAAACTCCCCCCACCGTCCTCACCGCTCCCCCCTACCCCCCGTATCCCTCCAACTCTTTCTACCCCTTGTTGAACCTTTCACTGACTGAGGGAGAGAAACGGAGAGAAAGAGAAGGAGGGAGGGAGAAGGAAGGAGAAATGGAAGGAGCAAAAGAAGTGTCTTTTAGAGGCCTCCACGGTCTTTAAGCCACTATGGTATCCACCAGAGCCCTCACATACACTCGGCCTCCAAAGGGCTTTTGTCCTGTAAAGAGGGGGCTTGGCTAAATTGGGGGTGCTTGTGGATTGGCGGGTGGGACTGGGTTTGGTGTAGTATATTTGGCTCCCACGTCTCCATCACTGGAATGGTGCACTTTTTTTCTAAGCTAGGGAATTGAGAGGTGGGGTGTGGAGGGGCAAAGGGGGCAGTTTTTTTTAGGGAGAGGGGGGTGAGGTTTGGAAATCTTCCAAACCGTGCCTTTTTGCTTTCAAAGAAAGCCCACTTGTGTAAATGTGCTCTTTGTCCCTTGGCCTATTGTTTGAATAGTATTGTGGACTTTTTGTGAGAAGCTCACAGGGGCCTGGGGGGCCTAAGGGGCCAAAGAGGGACCGAGGGGGCCTCTGCCTGAATGACTCGGAGTTAGGACAACAGGGCTGTGGAAAGACCAAGGTACGATTAAGGAATGTACATACATGACTACACATACATAAACACAAATACTGGCAAATAGTTCAATACACAAGCACATATGAATATCAATTTAGAGTTAATAAGCTTTTGACTTCACAAATACAAAGGAGCAAATGGTCTGGCTCTGATTCCTGCCACCGATCGAAAGTTAATGAAGAATGAGAGTCCGGCCGAGTTGTGTGCTTGTCCTGTCTGAGGGCTGCCCCATTGTGCGGCACCTCCCCTTTGCAGAGAGAAACAACATGAAAACAGCCTGCCTCCATCCCGCCTATAAAGGGATTTCTTGATAGAGCCGAATGTCTGGAGTCCCTCGTCGCGGCCGATTCATGACTTCCATCTGTCCTCGCTCTCAAAAGACGCCAGCAGGTGGAAAAGAAGCAGAAAGTATTTGCATGTTGGGGCCATTTATCCTGCGTTTTACAGAGTCCATGACGGGACGTCAGCCAGTCAAGTAAAATGTTTACCCATGTTGTAAAATCATAGCATTGTAATATATTTAAAAGCAGGAGGATGGGATTCTTTGGGACCCGCACAAGCTGCAACAGGGATATGATTTTGCATTTGTGTGGTTAAAAAAAAGTCATTTAACTCCACAACAATGTTAATATGCATTGCATCAATTTATAGTTGCAATATTGCTGCAACAGGTGCATGTATTTACACGGACCAGAAGCAGACTTAAATTCAAATCCAATGAGGATAATCCAGTGAGGATAAAGTGGTAGGCCTAGTAAATCTCCCTCTTCCACGTCAGGACGGTCTACCTCTCCAGTTTGTGTTACCCAGTCTTCAGCGTTAGTCCCCAGTAAATCCCCATCCGTGCCGTATGGCCAAACCTCAAACATCCCCGCCACTTCCACCACTGGTAGATACTAGACTCCCCCCTGAGCTCTCCTCCGCTGCCATCGCCAGATATCCTGTGACCTCTCTTTCCTCCGAACCTCCCAGTGCAGCACGCGGGCTTTCTGCTGGAAGGTGATTGAGCATGGCACCCTGCTCCAGCCCTGTCCGGCTTTGTCTGGGGACGTGTGCCTGTGTCAGGAACCACAATTAGTGGGGCGCGTCCCCTACCATTAATCACAGAACAGTCCTGCATCGCGGCGCGGGCTGGGGTATCCCACCGCCTGCGCACGCTGACGACTTGTTCAGCATCAGCTCCTGCAAGTCAGCCGCCTCCACGGGTAACAGCATCAGCGCTCTGACCTGAGGAAGAAGCAGCTTTCTCTGACACCTGTTTCTTTCACAGTAAAAAAGTGACTTTGATCAAATCTAATGAATTGACCATTTTTTATAGTTAAGTTGTAGTAGGAAGGAGAGGTATGATTTAAACATAATACATTCCACACCCAAAACATTATGATCTTTATCTGGATCTTAAAAAAGCCATGAATGTATGATGCTTAGAATCATTGCACAAGGCTTGATAGATTTGAATGTCAATTATCAAATCATCAAATTACAGTGATGCACAACTTTTGTACTTTCCTACAAGTACAAAAAATAATGAATAAACACTGTCAGTTTTCCACTCAATCACCTACCCACCTTCCTTTAGAATATATAATTTTTTAAAAGGTGTCCAACCTTTTTCATGCAGCTGTCAGTAATTTGTATTTACTTTTAATAAATCATTTTCACATTCTGAGACCTAGAGAATGAATTATTTATTATTGATCTCTTACAACTTCACTTAGTTTCAAATTTCTACTCTCTCTTTTTCAAAATATTTTTTTCCCTCCTCTCTTTTTGGCAGAATCCACCACAGACAGAGGGCAAATATGAGTCTGACCTCACGAGGAGAAAACACACATCCTCAATTCCCCTGCCACACACACACACACACAGTATTCAGATCAATACTGTGGCAGGATGTTAAATATTTGTCATCGGACGATCACGCATTGATGAGGGAAATCAATGAGCGATAGGGCAGAGCGAGACAAGGTGGTGCGCTCGCCTACCTGGATCCTGAGGGATGAGGGAGGGGAAGGAGAGGAGAGAGTGAGGAGGGAGGTAGAGATTTGTTGCTCACAAAGGGGTAAGATTTGTCTCTTGGGCGCTATCTGTTATGTAGATGGGGACAACCATGAGGAAAATGATGAGGAGACTTGGGGGGGTGGGGGGGATGGGGGGGGGGTGGGGGGTTGGGAGGGTGTGAATCCCTCTGTTTAAGTCTTTGTTCTTTATCTGGTTACCTGGTAGCTCACCACTTGTGTGCCTCTGTGCCCACAGGAATATAACACACACACATGCAGAACACTAAAAAACATGTAGCAAGGCAGAGATGCACAGAAACCAGCGACACACACACACACACACACTCGGGCACACACACTACTCTGTATGCTCCCCTTTCTCTCACTGTCTTTATTTAACGCATAATGAATTTTGTGCCTGGTCTCTTTCGATCTCTCTCTCTCTGTCTCTCTCTCTGCTCCCCATGCTTTATAAAAACAGAGGAATGAAAAGCAGCCAGATGGTAGCTCAGGCCTAATATAAAATCAATACGCTGCCTCCAAGAGAACTGAAGGGGAAAAAAAAGAGAAGAAGACCCAGGGAAGAAAAAAAAATAAAAGAACATTCAAACACCACGAATGCCAAAATAGAGTTCTTTGCTCTGCCCCCGCCCCCCCCCTCCCCATACACTCTCTCTTTCTCTCTGGCCCTATCCATTTCTGTAACACACACACACGAACGCACACACACACACACACGCACAAAACCTCTCTCCAGGTTGGAGTTGACCTGGGCCAATGCTTCTCTACCTACTGCTTCACGATGCACCTAAGGGGAAGGCACGGGGAGCTGTGTGTGTGTGTTGGAGGGGGGGGGGTCTATCTGTGTGTGTGTGTGTGTCACAGCAAGCACACAAGAATGTCAGGACATCTCATTGGGCCGCAAATTGAGAGAGGAGGAGGAGGAGGAGGGCAAGGTAGAGATAGCCTTTGAAGAGGCTGAGGACTGAGGGCCATTGAGAAGTCATTAGGCTAATGATAATTGGCGCGGTGAATAAGCAAAGAGAGATGAAATGAGGAGGAGTGTGTGTGTGAATGGGGGGGGGGGGGGTTAACAGATGCAAGGAGGTGATACGTTACAAGTGAATTTGATTGACAGCCACATGTCAGTCGGCGATGCGGGTGAACTTATCCCGAACTGGAAAACTTTCGGACGATTATTTGCGATCTAAAAGGGAGCGAGTGAGTGAGCGTGTGTGTCAGCGGCTCCACTCTGCGTGTGAGGAGCAGTAAAGTCTGTCCCCTGGTGACTCGGCCTGCTTGCTGGGTGACAGATAGCCCAGGGAGAGAGGGGACACCGGGCTGTTTAGCTGATAATTAAGGGGGTTTTATCTTAATTTGAGCTGTTACTCCCTATCCTCTGCTGTGATTTATGAGTCGCTGGCCCGGCACTGCTCCCCTGCTCTGCCCCTTAGCATCGGGAACAAGACAAAGGAACCTCGTCCCTCTGTACACACAGAACACACACACACACACACACACACAAGTAGGGGCACATTCGCACCAAAACTGATAATTATCCAGAGCCCGAGGAATGAATTTGCCTATCAACGCAACGGAAAGTAGCGCCAATCCTCAAAGTGCACAGTATCGGTGGACGGGCTGATTGATATCTGCCCGCAGTGGCCCAGCAGCTCTCACTTATGGGCTTTGTTCTCCTCAGCCGGGCCCTGTTGGTAATGAATCATATGAAAAAAAGGGGCTGAAGGTTTAACTTCTTGCCGGCTGGCCCCGGAGAGACAACAGTGCAGTATTGGGTTCCTGCGAGGTGGAGTGACCGCAGGCAAGAGTTAACTCGATCTTCAGCTGGGTGGGGTGCGGGGCGAAGACGAGGCAGGGTGGAGGAAAGTGCGTGCGTGTGTGTGTGTGTGTGTGGCGGCGGCGGTGGTGGTGGGGGGTGCTGGCAAACAATGTGAGCCACTGTTCTCAACCTATCACCCCCCGAGGTTACAGAGGAGAAGACATGCTAGTGCAACCTCATCTCCTCCAGTCGCCTCTCACATAAAGGCCGGGGATTTCTCCAGCGCCTCGGCTCGGATGTTTTTAACCAGATTGCGAGCAGGTCTATTGGCCAGGAGCATTTCAGCCTGCACTAATAATCCCACAGGTATTTTGCCAGAGGGAGGGACCTTCACGCCTCCCACAAAATGGCAAAAGCGAGTGTTGTTGCTGGTGTGCGAGCCAAGACGTCATCCCCTCTGTTAGTCTTTTTTTTTTTTTTCTTTCTTCTTGTGCGTGCGGAAACATTTCCTGTTGATCGGCATTCAGGAGATGTTTCTGTCAGGTTACGCGAGCATTAGCGCAAAATTGCTCCTTCTTAGATGTTACCTTGAAACCCCAAACCCAAAATGGAACATTCATAAGGAAGGCGACGTGATAGAAGCAGACATGTACGTGCATGCGTGATGAGATGTACAATGCGGATAGGTGTTCACCGCTGGAAGTTGTCACATTGACCCTCGACCCCCCCCAATGAGTCAGAGCCCTGTTTGTGTTTCCAAACCTCCTTCACTCTTATCTCTAACCTGGCTGGGGGAGGAAGGGAATGTTGGAAGTTTCATCTGACGGCGCATAGTCCTCCGCCGAGCATGAAACCTCATCTCACCCCTCCTCCTCCTCCATCCATCTAGGCTCTTAACTTTCACCCCTGACCCCGTCACACCCTCCTCTGAGCTGAAGCAACAACAAAAGCAGGAGATTAGGGAAATCGACGGGGCTAGAGGGGATTACTGTAGCCCCTTTTCATCTTGGGCTGTGCTCACAGTTGACACAGTCTGTTAGCAGTACTTCAACTTAATCAAAGCGCAGTTTGATTTTTTTTTTGTTTGTATACCTGTGTTAACCCGAGTATATTGTTGCAAAATCAACACACAGACACGAACCGTATCCACGACACTTTCGTGATCAAATATCACATGCGCCGCACATGCTGATGGAGCTTAGTCAGAGGAAATGTTGACACGAATCTGCTACTGTCTCTGATTAGGGTGGTCTCTCTGTGGGGACATCAAACAGCGACAGGAAGTGGATCCCCCCCCTACACCCGGAAGTCAATGGAATGAATGACATGTGGACCTAGGCTTGTGAGTGAGCACACGGCTGCGCAGCTGTGTATACAGAGGGTTTACGCGTGGCTCCGATGACCAACAGGTGATTCAACAAATAGCACGCTTAGACTGGATGAAGTATGCGAAGAAATGCAGCTTTTGCATTGTTGGAAAAACGGCTATGGGCAAATATAGCTAATGCTTACAAGATATCTTTAGCGTTTCCGGGCAAATTCGTGTTAGCGGAGACGTTTCGCCTCAAGCCAAAGAAGCTTTTTTCAGTTCTGCCTGGAAAAGCTTACGATGTACTACTTGGCTGCGTGGAAATATCCCCACATATAGCCACTAGTGATTAAGCAACATGATTAGAAACAAAGATAAGAACCAAAGCGCAACATTCCGTCCATGCACACATGACTGGTCCTCTCATATGTGCCTCTTTTTGCCCCCTCAGCTTGTCGAAGTGTCCCTGAATCGCCTTGCTTCTCTGGAGTCTGGCAGCCAGTCAAAACTATGTGCTCGACCCTCTGCTAACCGTTAAGCCGTTTAGCTCCTAATACCAACAACAAACACTCTTTCTGTGCTGGCCCGGCGCATAGAGCACAGTGAGCTGCCTGTGAGAGAGGTCAGACAACTCTATAATCGGACTCTACCCATCTGCCCTCTGCTCTCCCACACTGAGAAGCAGGTTGGACTCCTTGGCAGGGGACTAAGTGGGACATGAGGACACAGATGCCCATTGACACAGGACCATTCATGGCCCTTAAGCCCCGGTGTAGCTGCCCGGTGATCTCACAATGAGCAAATCATTTACTGATGCCGTATATGTGTGTGTACCTGTGCGCATGTGTGTGTGTGTGCGGCGCTGGGTGAGTGAATGTGTGGATGTGTGAGAGGCGGTGTTATGAACATGCATAATTGTGTGTGGAGAGGTGTGTGTGCGCCCGTGTATTTATGAAGTGCTAGTTCAGACATTTAATTTGCCACAGCCTGGTGAGTGTGCAGAGAGGCGTCTCAGTGGATGTGTGCTGTCACCACCTCCCCCCCCACCCCCACTCCGCCATTCCCTCTCCTCCGCCAGGCTCCCACCCCTGCTCTCTGCCTCCATCCCTCGCTCCCTCCCTTCCTGCCTTCCCTCCACCCCGCACCTCTGCTCCCGCTCAACCTCATGCTGGGGCTAATTTTAGAGCTCCTTCCCTGGATCCCGGCATCCAGCTGGAGATGTCTCTCAGCCCCTGCTTAGCTGAGGAGCACCTCGCATGGATGTGCTCCACTGAGCGATCCGACGCTCCTCCGGGGCATGAAAAAAGGTGTGCTGGAGAGGGGGGGAGGGTGAAGGGGTGGTGGTGGTGAGGAATACAGGTTAGCTCAGTGCTCTTTAACCATACCAAGGTGCCATGGTAACAGAAGTCTACCTCACCGATGGGTGATTTTCCCTATTTTAATCCTTTGTTTTCTCCCTCTTCGCTCCCTACCGTTTCAATGGAAGAGTGCAGTTCTCCACCTGGGGATGCAAGCGAGATTGTGATTGGCTGAGAAGAATCCCAGGTGGTGTGGATGCAGTTAGACACCAAATAGTGTGGTGGATCAGTCTGCTACTCAACTGCACAAAGACAAACAACATGATGAGCGCTTTATATCCACCTAAAATATGATGTTTTGATTCAGACACGCAGGTCAGTAAATCACAAATCAGTGGAAGAATGTTTCTTCAAGAATTTCCCACAAGTCCAGTTACTGTAGATTCCCTGTTGGACAAAAATGGGATAGTTTACAGGGACTGGGTTGATTGTGGTGTAGTTTTTGCCTTCATGTGTGTAAATCTGAGGGATTGTTAGCGTGGGAATCATCATCTCTGTCCCTGGCCTGAATGACAAATTGCCAATGGCATTTATTCACATGCTTGTGAGGGAAAATTTTGAATGAGTTGAGTCACAATTTCAATTTGTAGTCTGGTTTTACTTGTCAAAGACTGTGTTCCATGAAAAACAATATTTCATTTTAGATTTGTTGGATAACGGGTGTGGACTTCTAGCGCAGGCAACAAACAAAGCAATTTTGCCTTCTTTTATTACCCTCAAAGTGCTTTGGTTTGATATTAAGTAACACAGAGACTTTATCCCTCGAAGCAGAGTGGGAAATGCGACGGGTAAATTTGATGCTTTCCTCGAATTGAGTGTCTTTACACTATCACTGTGCTTGTGTCTAACAAACGGTAAGCGAAATTGGAAGTCTTCCACCAACAGACAGCGGCGTTCTCAATGACCGCTGAATCGCCTATAAAAAGCAGCGGCAGAAAGTTACAAAACAAACTGGGCAATGTCTCACTTTGTCGTCTGTCCGCCTGGATTTGCTTTCTTGTTGTTGTTTTTGTCGTAGCTTTTGGGCCAAATCCTTACATGTAAGCGTTCATTCAACTGCTCTAACAAGCCTATTGGGGCATGAGCTGAGCTATCTGTGGGACATGAATTGGACCTGGCCAAGGGCACAAATCACAGAGAGAGAAGAGAGACCCTGACAGCAGAGGGCCGAGGTTCAGCTTTCTCCCTCCTCCCCTCTGCTCCTCGGTGGATTTTCTGCTTTTCCCTGCTCTCAGTACTGCCGTCGAGAGCTCCGACTTGGCTTGTTAAAATTAATCTCCCTGCAAGTAGTGGGAAGAGGACAGTTGCTTCTCCTGTTTTGGGCCGGTCCGAGATGTGCCGAGGGCCGGCAGGATCGGACTGCGCCTTTGAGTGTGTGTGTGTGTGTGTGTGTCAGTTTGGAAGGAGCGGGGATGTGATTCATCATGCGGTGGTCAGCCGAACTCAACAGGCGTAACCACAGCCAGCCACACCGGGCCATCTGAGACCGTGCAGCGCCGAGGCACGGCTGCTCTCTGCACACAGCATCCCTCCAAACACCCCGGGGAGGCAGCGGAGGTGGTGTGTGTGAAACGCACACCAGAGAAAAGCTGGAGGGTGCATTAGCTCACACGCGTGCATGCTAATGTGTGTGTGCATGCTAGCGGGTGTGTGCAGTGTGAATGTGTTTGAACCCCCCCCCCCCGAAACATGCATGCTCGGGGAGATCAGAACACAATGTATCTGAAAAATAGAATTCAGAGAAAACAGAGGAGGGGAGGGGGGGGGGCGCATGTTGTCGTGCCTTTTTTTTTTTATGTCTTCTTTCCATGGCTTGCCTGTGGAGAAAGTTTCCGGCCGTGGCTGAGGCCTCAGGTTTCTGGGGGTGAGCGGGGAGGGGGCGGCGGCGGTGGTGGTATTTCTATCCTTCCCCTCCTCTCCGTGGCTCTATCCCCCTGTCTCTCTTTCTCCCTATGGAATGAGCTGAAGGACATGTCACCGCAACAGGGCACTGGATGAGACAAGCCCATATCTCTCGCTTCCTCCCTCCACCCCTCTCCCGCCTACCGACTTCCCCACTACGCCGTCACCCTCCACTCTCTCCTTCTCCCCCCCCCCTTTTTTTCCCTTTTTCATTTTGTCCCCACAAACACAAACACATAAACAAACTCAATTAGCTAATGACACCGGCCTGGCCATTGGGTGGTCCTAATTAACGTTTACTGGCTGCCTGATGTCAGCTCTCAGGCAATGATTAATAACTAGCCCCCTACAGTACACACACACACACACACGCGCACACACACAAACACAAACATACACAATGTGCCGGCGCTACTTTTTTCATATTATGATATTACCGTGCAACTGTTTAAGGCTTCGACAAGTCAACATGGGCCAGTTGGCGGCAGACCAAACCTGTTTTTCTTTTTTTTCTTTTTCTTTTTTTAAATAGTAGACAAGCACTCCTGAGAGGTAGAAGCTGTAATATGATCATTAAATCCTCTGTGCTGTGAAACAGATTAGAGCCTGAGGGGAGTACAGTGGAGCAGCGAGAGGCTCAGTCCAAACACTGCGCATGAACAGGCCCTGTGGAGCGCTCCTCCGGAAAAGGCTGCTGTTTAGCTTGCAAAGGGTTAACATATGTTGGGCTCGCAGACTCCCCGCGTGTGACGCACTGTCTCGATGAGGGAAAGTCTAACAGGAAAGGCAGTCTAAAAAAGGTCCCTGTGCAGCGAGGGCCCAAGGTACGTTTTCTTTGGCCCTCTCCTCACATTTTTTGCACTTGTTTTTCCAATTTGCTTAACTACAGTTCAATGGTTTTCGGATTTGCAGATTGCTGCGCGGTTCCTCTTTTAATTCCGGTGGTGGAAGCTTCGTCTTTTATTGCTATTGTGAGGATCGTTCTGTATGTGTGCGTGTGTGTGTGTGTTTTTTGGCATGGGTCCCATTTGCCTGCCCCTGGCCCCCGCTCACCCTCTTGCCACTCTTGTGTCCTTGTTGCCCAGAAGTTCACCCGGCTGTTGGTGCACAATCCCTCTAAGCTGCTCAGAGATTTCTGGTGATAAAACGGCATCGCACCTGACCCAAAGGCTCAGTGTTTGTGTGCTTGTGTGTGTGTGTGTGTGTGTGTGTGTGTGCGTGTATGTGTGTGTGTCTGCGTGTGTGAGTGAATGAGGTCAGTTGGGGAGGGTGGACACAGCAGTGACAAGGCTTCATATGTTAATATGCTGCACATGTGGCTCGGGCATTGGAGGGCCGCGGTGGTCAGAATGACCCCCTACCCGTTTCCACCCCGTCTCATTCATCCCCCCTGAATGTGGCTCTCCATTCACGCTGCTTTCACAGAGGAGGGAGGGAAGGTGGGGGGAAGGGGGGAGGGGGGAGGAGAAGGAGTAAGAGGAGGGAGGGATGGTGGTCTCAGAGGGAGAGAGGTGGTCTTTCTCTTCTCCCGGGCTCAGAGAGAAGGAAAAACAATTGGTGTGCAAATGGATGCCTCTCCCCTTATTCCTGGATGACTTGCCCCCTCCCCCACTTTCCCTCCTGTCCCCCCTACCCACCCTCTTCCTATCATCCCTCCTTTCTGGGGTCTCTGGATATTTAGAAAGAAGAGGACAGCAGAGAAGAGCTATTGGCCGTGCATCTGTGTAAAATCTGAATAAATAAAAAAAGAGGGTGTATCTTGTTGGTGTGTGTTTATTCTGTTTGTGTACGTTTATGTGGGTGTGCGCGCATGAGTGTGTGTGTGTGTGTGTGTGTGTGTGTGTGTGTGTGTGTGTGTGTGTGTGTGCTAGCCAGGCTGTCAAAGGAGAAAGGCCCCCAGTGTCCTCTGTAATTTTCATAGGTCAGAACTGACAATGGCCACTTTGATAGAGAAGCTGTGGAGATGTAAATCAGCCAATGGAGGGAGACAAAACAACTGTCCTCCCACTGGCCCCCAAACCCTTCCAAAAAAGGGGGGAATTTAGATTTAAAAGAGTAAGTAAGGGAGCAAGGAAGAGAGAGAGAGACACCCCTTCCACCTCTGTTTTGATGAGCAGAGAAGGATGCGGCGCTAAATGAACTATTTTAGTCCGTCCGCCTCATTCCTGGGAAAGTTTGGAGCATCTTCTCTATTGCCTGGCACCTGGAGTGGGTCGCTGAGAGACGGGACAAAAGCAACGAGGTTGGTGGGTCGTCGGAGCACGATCCTGCTCGGCTCCAGACGTGGACACGCTCCAGGCCTCCCCTAATCCCATCACTACAGCAGCCCCCGGGGCTGAAAAGACCCTCTGAGAGGGCGGGAAAGCCTCCAGCAGCAGTCACATTTAGAATATGCCTCTGTAGGATATGTAAATAAGCCCATATGAGAACTCTGTATAGAATGAAAGAAAGAGGGATAGAGAGAATGAGAAACAGACACATCAAGGGCTTTAGGGTGCCGAGATTGTGTTTAACCGGATCGTGGCAGGAGAGGGAGCGAGTCGTGAACTTACTAAGAGCAACAAATTGCTGATTAAATATACACGCTTACAACTTGATAAGTGCAGATTAAAGTCATAAAGACACCACAAATAATACCGTGGCCGGGAGCCCTGGGGGCACGCAGTCATGGAATCTGCCCAACTTCCACAGAGGGATGACAAACGGCTTGTACATGTATGACTCCGGCCCGGGACATGAATGAGCTTGAGGGAGGCAAGTTAAAGGGGCGCAATCGGCTTCATACCGCACTGGTTTATCACTAAAAAAGGGAGAGGGGGGGAGTTTAAGTTGCAAACCTGCCTCCATTAATGGTCACTGGTATGTGTGGATGTTTTTTTTT
>CAESWR010002607.1:305566-316746 GCA_903171835.1 Mullus surmuletus | reverse complement strand
CCCCCCCCCCCCCCCCCCCCCCCAAAGGCCGTTGGAGAAGGGAACATGTTTACGTTTTCTTGTTGCTGCACTGACTTAACAGCATTGTTTCCTCCCTGTGCTGCTTCTCTCCCTCTGTTTCTTTGACTCTCCCCGTCTCTGTGCCTCTTTTTGTTTCTGTCTCTATACAGTTCTTTCCTCTCCTCCCTCTCTCCATCTCTTTTTCTCTGCCAGAGGGTCTAGGATTATGTCTTGTAGAGGGAGATAACCTGTAGGCCATGGATGAAGGGATTTGGTAGATGGAAAAGTTTTTTCAGTAATTTTTTTTATTTTTTAAGTTTGGGCAGGTGGGAGGGCATAGTGATGCGGGATTCACTTTGGAGCTGTTACATTTATCAGCATATAGAAGGAGAGCAAATCATTGCACATGCTCATCAGTCAACTGCTGACTTGATGCTCACAAAATAAGCATCTTAAGACATTCATTATTGCTGCAACAACAGAAGTAGCTACAGACTCTTAATCTCACAGAGCATAGAGGGTGTTCAGTGCTGCAGGGAAATTTAACAGCGACAACCCATGTTCTATAGATAGAGCATAAAAAGGGAGTAATAATGTGAAGGATTAGAAAAACTGTCTGAAAAAAGCAGCACGCCTTCCTCTTTTATCTCAAAGGTGCAGATCCAGAGAGTTGACACAGAGAAAAAAGGGCCGTGTCATGACACTGCTACACTCTTGTGTGCATGTATGCACACATCTTTCAGCATATACACTTTTGGGGGCCTATTTTTCACTGTCCTTTTTTGTTCTTTCCTTTTTCTTTTTTTTAAACATGGATTGAAACAATGAGCTTGTGCAGGTTGAGCGATTCCAGCATCCAGGTGATGGTCCCTAGACATATCCCAGTGTGCTGTCCTACAGCTGAGAGCTCTTATGGCTTTGAACCCAAACAGGGTGTGGCAATCCCATTACCTGCTTGTCCTCTGCTGTCTCTTCGCTGTAGCACTGGAACAGAAGGGGGCTTTAAATGGACAGGTTGGGCTGTAGGCAAGGTGACATCCAGATGTACATTTCTGTGTTGCCACTTTACCATTCAAATTACAACTGTGTGGTGAGATTTCACCATATATATGGTCAATGAGATAATAGAGGTCACACATTGAACGCTCCAACAAAGCAGCAGTTGTCCCCCATCTTTATGAATGAACAGGTTTTGCTGCGGCTAAAGATAAAATTAAATACAGATAACATAAACATGTCTGTAGTATGAAAAATTGTGGCGTTATACTGTAGTATGATAAAATTCTTGAATATTTCAAGAGAGGGAGATATGATCTTTTGCATTAATACACCGAATTCTCAATCTGATTACTAAAAAGAGTCTGTTTCACTTTCTTGTCCATTAGAAATATAGATTTGTTGCTGTGTAACTCAAACACACTCTTTGAGTTTGTTTAGTAGATTGTGTCCTACTGTTGTAGCAACACCGCTGTGTCTATTTTGGAGAAAAAGGAAAAAGAAAAAAGCTTAAGCAAACATGCAACACTGTTTGTATGAGTGTGTAGTGTGTAGTGTGTAGAGTGTAGTGTAGTGTGGGTGTGTGTGTATTCAAGTGTGTGTGGGCCAGGACACAGTACATATGTGTTTGCATGCTCCTGCAATGTGCAACGCATTAAATCCTGGCAGTCCCTCCACATCCATAAGTTTGATTCATATGTACATTAGTGCTCCAAAAGACTGGTTTTCTTTCCACCGTTTGCCAAAGATGACTCACTTTAGTACTCAGGATACTCTGTCGAAGGGCGCTCTTTTCAGACGGTATAAGAAGACAAACAGGAGAAGCGCTGGTCAGTGACAAGTGAGCTTCTGCTGTGCTTCAAATAAAAGTCCCCTGCCTCGTTTTCTGCTGGATCGCAAAACACAGCATCTTGAGAAATTGCCCGGAATCTACTTTCTTTTATTCCTGTTGTTGTTGCAGTTGATGGCAGCGCCTGGATGTGTGTGGGAGAGAGGAGGTGAGTGCAGACTTGGCACGGGGCCTGACTCCCCACCGCTCCGAACATATCATGCCAAGGCTCTTTTAATAAGGCTGATCAAGTGTTTTGTGGGAATTTACTGGACCCACGCTCTGTGCCATTAACACATCCTCGTGCGTAACTCCCACTCTCCCTCGCCATCTCTCCACCGTTCGCATGTTTCCTTTGGGGTTTTTTATCTCCCTTTATTATCACATTAGAGCCGTTCACAGCAGTCTTCCTCGCGTTTGGATGTTTTTCACCCGCAAAATAGCGAGATACCCCTTTTAACGCTGCTGTTGTTTCCTTTGGATAATCTAGAAAATTGTTTGCTTGTGATGCATTGCCAGGCGAGAATGCACACAAACACACTGTGGAAAATTGTACAGAAAGTATTGTTCAAACACAGCCAGTGATAAGAGTTGCAAAAGTCAAAGCGGTCCCCTCAGAACCAGCATTTTGCAAGGTAATTTACTTAATACTTTAAAACATTAGCCTTTTCTGATATTTTTCTCTTTCTTTATGTTTTGAAAGAAAATAGCACCTGTCCTCCTGCCTCCTGGAGTGTTGCTGTCCATCAGCAGGATGTTGTGTGCTGCTGTTGTTCAAGGTTGCCACGGTAACTGTCCTCTATTTCTTAGGGGGGCCCAGAGGCTTTTGGGTTGCATATTTTATGTGTGGAATGCAACTCCCAGAAAACGGACGAGGCACCCGGGCCGGGGGGGTGGGGGGGGTAAAAAGTACCAGTGGAGCAGCTGATCCTCCTCTCTCCCTGAAAAATCCACACCTATCCTGTGTATTCTGGATTTGTTTCTTTCTTTGCGTATCTACTTTGCAGACATGATACAATAACAAATGGAGTCATGGAGTTTGGAACAAGACTTCTGCTCCTTGGCACAAACACACAAGCTTTACGGGAAGTGTAGCAGAGTCCTCTGCCGTGGCAGTGGCACCTTTTTTCCTTCAGTCATTGGCCTGCTCTCTACTGACTCCTACAGCATTTTTGCCAGCTGTGTCTGTGCTTTTATCCCGAGGCTGGAATTCAGTTAGGGGCATTTTTATTTGATTAGTTAGATATGTAAACACTGACATAAACACTGAGCCATAGTAACACAATTATGTCAGGTAAATACCCATCATGAAAGAATGATGCCATTTGGTTTACCTGTGCAGATTCGGTTTAAAGACTGCCTGAGGAGGGCTAAATTATGGAGCACCACAACCCCCTCACCCCCCGCCCAGTAGCTAAAAGTAAAGACTGAATCATTCTCTGTGGTCCATAACTATAATGTTCCCACAAGCTTATCACACTTTGCCAAAAACAAGGGGCAGTTTTAAGATTTACGGTGCAGGAAAAACATAATTTTCTTTCAAGTGGCATGATGGCAAGTGACACATACAAGGTCATTACTTATGAACAGAGTGGACCCCGCAGCCTGGGGGACACCCGCCGACCCCAAAGAAGTAAAATAAGTTATTCTCATTACAAGGCTGGGCTGGGCGTCCCCGGGGACTCGTGGAGATGGGACCCTGAGCGGTAACATCCCAAACGCCCCTCTCCTTCCACCTCATGGTCCACTGCCCAGGCCCAGCTATGAAACACAAGCCAGCAGAGGTCACAGTGATTGACCTCTGTTGTAAAATGCCAAGTGTGATGCATGCTCAGACACTGTCAGCTTGCCAGTCGCCCGGCCATGTGTGCCTCTGTTAGGGTGTGTTTGTGATCCTGTCTGAATTTGTTTGCTTTTTTTTGGTGATGCTAATATTTTTCTCTGTGTAATTTATTTTTCTCTTTCTTTATTTGGACAGAGTTAGGAGGAAAGCATACTGCTGAGTTCCCCCCTTGCTGAGCTCCTTGATTTGCATTGTATCCTTACATCCATCCTGTACAGCCAGGGTAAGCTGAGAGGAAATGAGCCATTGCAAAGACATGCAGTTACTGTAAAAAGGAAGAACTTTTTGAGTGGGTCAAAAAGAGTCTATTCTCATGTGCTCATCTGTCACCAGTTCTTTCCCTAGTGCGTCTGGCCCAAGCGCATGAAGTCCTATAACACTGGACTGCGCCTGAACACCATCTAAAGACCAGAGCTGGCTCTGTATATAAACACTAAGTAGGAAATGATTTCCAGACACGTTTTTTTTCTCCCTCTACCCTACTTGTTTAGTCTCTCCCTTGTTTAACCCTTTCTTCTCATCTGAGAGAGAGAGGGGGAAAAGGCATCTAAGACTTGAGCTTTGAGGTCTTTTCAGGTTCCTCTCCCCTTGTCAAGGTGGATGGTAGTCACCGGGGTGGGGGCTTGGTGTGAATGCAGGAGCAGTGTGGTCATCACTGCGGGCATACAGAGGAGGGAGGAAGGACAATGGAGGTGAGCTATCCTCAGGGGGAATCTGGTGGGGGTAAATGAAGAAGGGGCTGCATAGCTCTGGTTGAGAGGTCGGTGCTTAGCATGCAGTGAGACCCTGTGTGGAAGCACGTGGAAAAGCTAACCATATCAAGGCAACTTAGAGTGAAGTGCGGGAGTCAGCATTAGACGGGGCACCTTGTTTAAAGGTGCTGATACGGAATGATAACGGGCACATTCTTGCCCTGTTATGTTCATCAATGAAAATACAGTGGAAGTCTCTGAACCCCTGCAATGTCCTCGGTAAGGATTGTGTGCGCATGCAAGGAGTGTCCTAATGAAATTCACTATTGATCCGGGCAAAATAGACTTTATACATCATTCATGCTCTCTATCAATCACACCTTGCTAAGTTTTCCAAAGCTGTTTGTTTTAGAGGAGCAAAAAGAAGAAAAAACTCCAAGTGGAGCAATAATTACTTTGAAGAGATTGTTCGAAAGTCTTTCCTTTAGCCTTTTCTCAAGGTGTAACAAGCTTATCTGTCAAAGACAATGTCCACTGAATGGACTGCTTAATTTGAAATTGATTGAGGGTTTTCTTTTTTTTCTTTTGGTTACGGTGGGGAAAAAGTCTTTTCCGCAGAATGGTTAGAGACTTGAGAATTCAGAGCTGCACCAGAAGACAAGTCGCAATAACACAAGTTGGAATCTTTCATGCTGGGAGACATTTATGCCCGAGGAGATAAAGAGCACTGTGAAGCGCTCCTCCCAATGGCTCAGATAGTACCATCCTCTCCTTTGTATGGTTTGGTGGATGCTAGAAAAACTCTATAGGGTGGACACAGACAAAAAGCAAAGAAAATAAACACAGGACATGGTAACCTGACACAGGAAACCCAGTGAATGCTGGGAGTGAGCAGTGAACCGCACTTCCTGTAGGACAGCACAATGGTAAGCGGTGGCCCCAGATTCCTAAAAGAGGCAGTAGTCGCAGGGACAAGGAAGGGCAGTCTGTGTCCTCCGGTCCAGGCCTGATAAGAGCATAGATAGAAATGGCATTTGTGTCCCTCTCACTTCTTCAGGAAAAGAAAAAAACATCCTGGGATTGCCTTGGAAACATTTAACAGAATAGCCAAAGACTTAATTCCAGAGTTATGTCACAAGGTCAAAGGTCCACTTACAGTTCTGTCAACAAATGACCCTTTTGTTTTGAAGACTAGGAAGATAAGCAATTCCATTGGATGGGAAGCATGTTGAACGGCTGAGGACGGCCCAGTGGTTTCTTTGTCACTGTTTTCCCATGATTACCAACTCCTTTCACTGTACCATGCTGCTACTTTTATATCATTCAAAAAGTTTGTTTCACATGGCCAGAAATAAGGAACAGTTCCATCCGTTCATCATATGGCCCTTTGATAATCACATTAGACACAGTCCTATGTTATTGAAAGACGGAACAAAGATGAGTCAAAATGTGGCGCTCGATTGTTAAATATAATTGAATAAAGATGGTCGTTTTCCTAGATTTATTGTGTGGTGTTTCTAACAGTCGTCACCAAAAGTTAATGGGCAGTCTGCAAACAAGGCAGCTGAGAACCTCTGGAGCCTTCACACGTCAAGCCAGAAGCTGCAGCCTCAAAATGCTGTTGTGATGGAATGGCAATCTTTATTCCTGCTGGCGTATTAAGGTGTCATCTTGTAACCTGCTGTTTGACAAACTAAGTAAGGCAGTGTAATTAAGTCAGCTCGGTCGAGAGTTGCAACTGTGATTGCTGTGGAGCTCTACAGATGATGACTGTCTGTTTTCTACCAGGCTTGGAAACAACTAACTTGGAAACAAATGAGATATACTGTGTGACAAATACTTTGGCTGTGCAATAGTTAGCAGAGCCTTGCCCACATCAAACCTTTAAAACCGTATAAATTATGAATTTTAGACTATTACGTAACGATGTAACTTGGCTCCTTGTGCGGATCTTATTCTGGCAGAATGAGTGGTCCACCCTTCCTTCTCCTCCTTTATCCTTCCCCCCGACCTTGTGTCTTTCCTTCAACAGTGATGAAACTATGATACTACTATAAATGATATTTTTGCCATTTGGGGCATTATCTGAACTGCTAGATAAGCAAATATGCCAAGAACATATGTCCGGACATTATAATTGTGTCTAAATACAATGCAGACACCGGTGTAAAGCAAATGGTGCAAAATATTTCAGTCCATGTATGGTGAGCTTGAATTTCCAACCACCTTGACATGTTTAAGGTAGTTTGTCTTTGGCAGAGAGCAGATCAAAGGCTTATTCCAAATAAAAATAAATCTTGTCTGTGAGAGAGAAACATTAAATACCATCAGAATGGTCCCCTCTTCCCTCACATACACCTGTTTCTCTCTCTCACACACAGAGTTCACACAGGAATGTGCCGCTATTTCCACCCACCCTCTTTTTTTCTTTACGCAGTACATCTCTCTGCCTTTTCCGTGATACCCACATAAACCAAACTGAAAAAAATGGAAGTGGGATGTCTGTGCCTCTTATCTGGCTGTTTTGTTTTGTTGTTGACCCCATAGCGTGAGTTTGTATTCATGGCCAGTTCCTGCAGGCCCTCCCTGTCAGACCGGGCATGCGTGTTCGCTCGCCCACACCTATCTGCGGCATTGTCCATTCAATATGATTATCGCTGACCCACACCGCCTCCTGTCTCCGGGGCTCACATGAACCAGTACTTCCTCCAAGGAAGGAAATGTTCGTTACCCACAGGCCAGTGTCACACGACTACATTGTACAGACCCAAAAAGCCGGTTTGCCTGGAAAAAAAGAAAAAAAAAAAGATGTGACTCTGGGTGTGTTGGAGCCCCCACTGAGGAATCTGAATGAACCTAAAGAGCGGCGGCATGTAAACAGACATGAATGTAATCCACTTTAGCCACAAATTGTCATCATAAAGTGACACTGCCCTCCTCTTCATAGCTCTTGCTTCCCTCTCTCTCTTGAACACACACATACACATTGACACATGCACAGACAGTTGGCCGGTGTGTCCACGAGTAAGAGGGAGATCATTTGTCTCAATCTGCGGTGATGATGGTTTATCAGAGGCTGGAGGAGTGGAGTGGGAGCAGGTGGTGGAAGCGAGCTTTGTAAAGAGACCACAGTAATCAGATCCGCGGCCCAACGTGGAGCCGCGGGAGCCCGGCGCTGACCTGCCCAGTGACCGAACAATTGCACGGGGTCAGCCCCTCCACCTGGATCCCCGGCCGGCCAATTAGATCTCGGGGACAGCGGGCAGAGGAAACAGCTCCGACATGGAGCTGTCAGGAGGCGGAGCTCCCGGCATTCAAACTCTTAAGTGTCGCTGACCAATTTAAGGAAACTTCCCTGACATTAGTGTGGACTGTACCTGCTAAATAATTAGTGTCCTGATGTATATCCTTTAATTTTGCCTCATTTAATGACGTTTAATGTGTAACCCATTTAACACCCAGCAGAGTCTCTGCTCATAGTGCTTCTTTTTCTCTCTGACCCATCCACTTGTGGCAACAATAGATGGTCTTTCTCTCATTCATACAGTGTAGTGTATAGTAATACTGGGGTGGTTGCTATAGCAACTTGCTAGTCAGACGATCTCATTACTGGCCCTTAGACATTTCTTTCTCACTCTCTCTAAGGAATTACCACTTTTCATTATGATTTCCCTCCTCTCTCTCCCAGCCACCCCTCCCTCTTTATCTCTCTGCACCCCCCCACTCCCCTCTCTCCCCCATCCTCCTCCCTCAAAGGTCAGATGTCCTCCATGGTGGGGAGAGAGGAAATCTGTAAAAGCGTTGAGGTCTATTCAGTAACCCACCGCCACCACCCTCCCCCCTCCCCCCAGATTGCACCCCACAATCATTCTGTTCCTTTCTATAGCTGCAAAGAAAAGGAGCCAGAAAAGAAGGGAGGGAAGAGAGCAGCTCCGAGTCTGCTTTTCTTTGGAGCACATTTTAAAAACTGTTTCTTTTTTTTTTATGCCCTTCTCTTTTCTCCCCTCAAAGCTTTCTTTTGTGTGGAAAATAGCTCCTTGAACTGATGGCGGAGTGGTGGTCTGTGTTGACTTTTTAAAAAAATATTCCTGTCCACGATCAATAGCCACTAAATTCTCGCACACACGCACACACACACACACACACACAGACACTCTGCCCATACATATTCACACACACATGCGTGAACTGTATCTTGCATACAGCCTGATGAATCCATGCAGGTGCAGGTAAACATAACCACATACACACCCGCACACAGCACACAGCTTTGTCGAATATTCATCAGTTCATACTTAATGGATTTCTTACAGATATTTATTAGAATTCAAACATGTATGAATAGACTCATCATCCACTGCAATGATTTTCTTTCAACCGCTTTCTTAGACATCTGAGTGGGATTTTCCCACCTTCCACACAGGCTTTTGTTTCCATTCACTTTATATGATGCGTAGATCAACTTGCAGACACTTGAAACTTCAGCGACACAGGTAATCTGTCTTAGTGAACAATATTTTCTTTATTCTTGTCAAGGTTTGCCTTGTTGTTATGTGCAGTAGCTTGTCAAAGGACAAATGGTGCATTTACAAATTTGACATATAACAGTTAGCCTCCAGACTGCTGCAGTGACAGGATGTGCCAGAAAACGTTGAATTAAATTTGCCGTTAAAGTTTTAACAACAATTAGCAACGCATTAATGCATTGGTACAGGCAGTGATTAGAAAGTGAACAAATCTCGATTAATAGCCAAAATTAAATCTGTGTGTTCCACTCTTTTCCCACCACCTGCTCAGTGCTGAAACCTCAGCCGTGATGTCTACTGTATCCGAAGGCTTTCACTCTTTCATTCTCCGCTGCTACAAAGGGACAGTGGCAGCGGGCAGATCTATAAGCCCTATTGCTCCATCACACATTGATCCATATGGGGCTCTATTCAACTGCATTGGCCGCACAATTGATCCCGGCCTCTCTGCTGTGGTAAACATTTTACTCGGCTTGCCTCCATCCTGATCAATAGCCTTCTTTTAATAATGTATCTCATCGATCAATTTGGCCCCTGAGTAAATTGATCAATTATTTTAATCTTTTGTGTGTGCGTATGTGCATGCGTGTGTGTGTGTGTGGTATCAAAAGAGGAGCAAACCGCTTTGGGTTAAACGTTTGGCTGTCTCGCTCTCGGAGCTGCTATAATAATCTGCCCTCTTTAGAGGTTGTTTCAAATATGCTTTCTCATTAAATGCTGTTAAACTAGCAGAGATTATCAGTGTTTCAGGACAAACAATGGGGGAATTTTATTATTAGCTCTGCAACAGTTAAAAGAAAAAATCTAATTGATCATTTGGTATTTTTTGTTTCGCCTGACAGACAACTCCCTTTGAATGCTCCGCGCTCGCTGCTTTTGTTGTTGTGCGTTTTGTGCCAGTGGCTCAGTGCTGATCAGACGATGTCTTTCCACCCTCATCCCCCTGATGGACTTCAAGGGCATTGGTCATCAGCATCGGTGAGGTAAATGCACTCCGCCCACCACATCTCATTACTAGTCCTAATTATCCTGACAAGTCACCATTGGCTTGTGTGTGCGCCTCTCTTGATTTCACTTACACAAACAAATCTCTTAAGAGCACATGGGAGCACGCATGCGCCCCCCACCCCCTCTCGCACGCGCGCACATTTATTCTTGGCACAGACACAAACAGGCATAAAACAGTCGAGCAACAGATCAATAGCCGGCTTGCATCCCCGACTCGGTGGAAGGCAGCAGAAAAGGTATTTAAAAAACCCCAAAGAGTTATCAGATGCAAGAGAAAACAGGGTGGAGGTGAAGTCTTTGTTGGTTTGACCTTGCTGAGATTCATCTTCTACGGAGATATTTTCACTGATTGTGCAGGAAAACAGTTTAAAATGGAACAAAAGGAGAAGTAGCCGCTCTTGCACTTGATCATGAAGTCTCTCTCTTATGCTAATGAACACAACACAAACATATTCGTGCTTGGCAGGTTCTTTTTAATCTGCCCATGTTTCCATCAGGGCTCTCTGTCTCCGCCGCCCTCCTCCCTCCGTGATAAGGCGTTGTTAATGTTGTCGTGTTACCTCATTAAAGTTTCATCCTCACACCCCTCCACCCTGCCACCTATCCAAGATGACGTGACACACTTCAAAACAATCCTGTCCCTGCTTCCCTGCACGCTAGCCACGCCAAAATGCTCTGATGATCATCTCGCCGGGGTACCATCCGCCAGGACTGTTTGCTCGCTCTTCCAGAACACAGGTGTGAAGTGTAAAGTAGAGTGGAAGTCTGTTTTTTTTTTCGTCGCCTATTCACGCCATTGTCATGCATCGTTCCCACTGGGGCCTGCTTTACTCTCCACACCCTGTTTAATCTGCTGTGGACATCACCAAAGACATGGGAGGAAAGATGATCAAAACAATTAAAATGTCTGAGTCGTGCGCATAGCCGGTGTGGGATGTGTTTTTGAGCAAACCTCAGGAGCCCCGGTCTGTGTGAGTGTGTGTGTGTTTGACTACGGCACTGTGTGCCATTGTGTGTGTCTATAGAGAGAGCGCTAATTGTAAAGGATGTGGCAGGTTAAGATAAGGTTATCTTGACGCAGTGAAATGTCTGAGAGAGAAGGCCAGGGCTTGCAGACGGAATTAGATGGATTAGAGGAGCCATATTTGGGCCACAGTGCTATTTCCAGATAGCCCTCGGTGAGCCTCACCACCATCACCAACCCCTCCTCCCTTCGCCTGGCATGCCCCCCCCCCCGTGCTTGCCCTCACCCCCAGCTCTCTCCCTCTCCCTGACACTCCTGCTGT
>CAESWR010002607.1:275452-298091 GCA_903171835.1 Mullus surmuletus | reverse complement strand
TTTTTACTCTTCTTGAAACCAACTTTATTCTAAACACTTGAAAATCCTCCACATGTGCAAGCCATTAAGTTTCACTACTCGCTCTGGATGAGAGGGAGCCACAGATATGTACAAGAACACGGCTGAACCGGCATATGGACATCCAAGAACACACACTGTCGCTCCAACACAGGTACACATACATGCAAAATGAATGTGAGACAATGCACACACACAGACAGGCCTGTAGCCAAACACAAAGACAGAGACAGAGACATGAATATACAATTCAACAGCTAACAAGCAGAGAATCACTTCACATCATTAATTCAATGAATTATTTGAATCATCCTGCACAGACAGCACAACTCACATATTTTATTCAGTGGAGTCCTTGCCGGGTCTGGGTGCAGAGAGCTACATCAGGGCCCCGAAAGCGGCATTGAATGCTGCAAAAAAAGACGTAAACATTTGGTTTCTTACATGTGCCCTCTTGCAGTGATGTGTCAGCATTCTGGCCAAGTTAAGTATTTGCATCTGAAGCTATTCGGCGGAAAAACACGACAACACAGAAGAAAACAATCATCAGACTAAACAAAACTGTTCTTAGTTAGCTTCGGTGGAAAAATGTCCAATGAGTTTCTTTGTGCAGGGGGGAAAAAAAGAGCGCTTGCTGTCTCTTGTCATTGTTGAAGGGAAATACCAGGGCTACTGCTTTTCATCCGTTATAATATTAGAATGAAAAAGGCAGATTTATCCCGTCCTTTCTGACCCTTGCACTAACTAAGGTATCGCTTTGATTCAAATTACTCTTTAATTGTTCCTTATTCAGGCTATGCTCAGTGTTGTGAATTGAAGTCTGTGTGTGTTGGGGTTCCAACACACACAGACGCTGACACAGGCAGTCACTGATCATACAGGATACAGTAATTGGACCCTGAGCCCAAAACTTCTGGTGCCCATCTGAGCCAAAAACTCCACTGACACATTCATTATCGCAGCACCAACCACTTTTTCTCCCAGGAATTCTTTTGGATGAGCAAAACACAAATATCCAACTGCAGTTGAAATGGCCGCTCACTGTCTGGTGCACATCTCGCATAAGATAACTAACAGGATATCCTTTATCAATTTCATTTTCATGTTTGCTTACAGTTTATTGGATACAAAAGCCCCTTTGCAATCATGCACCACCGCCCTCCGCAGCCAAGTTGAGCCCTCCAGTAATCCATGTGTAGAAACCGGATAGTTTGTACTACGGCTGACAGTCATAAATGTTCCACTTTTGTTGTTTACAAAATAATATTACAGTTCTCATCTGCAGCTAATGAGCAAGAAATCAGATGAAAATGAAAACATACACTGGGGAAAAAATGTCTGTAAATAAAAAGTTGTGCAATTGTTAAGAATACAGATGTATGCGAAATGTTGGCACCAGTTGACAAATAACATATTTTGGTGTTTTTTTTAATTGGAAAAGAATAAACACTGCGTCTGTAGCAAATGGAACATAAAACACAGTATTGTTTGCAAATGTCCGTGCAGACTCAGTCTTCATTTCAAACATAAAAAAAGAAAATTGGCATGCACAAAAGTTTGGACCAAACTTTTGGACACCACCACACATCGTCAGTGCTCAGAAACTCCCCCTTTGGCACATATCACAGCACACAAAAGCTTCTTGCAGCCAGCTAGAAGTCTTTCAGCTCTTGTATTTGGGATTTTTTCCTCCCCATTTTTTGGGGTGTTTTTTTGCAAAAGGCTTTTTTCTTTGGCTGCACGGTTTTACAGACCACAGGTTTTTAAATACAAGCTAAAAATAGATGCCCACACTTTATTTTCCCAAAAAGATAATATATCTTTATCACGTAAAAGGCACAACGGTAACCTTAGTTAAATGCATGTTTTCCCTGCTTGGCCAGAAGGGTGTGTGCTTCCCACTTACAAACAGTTTTTTTTCATTATCAGTGAGATTTGTATACCAAGAGCTAATTTCTAGTGTGAGCTTTCTCTCTCATCGAGTAAGTCCCCTTTGACCTCACAGTTGCGGTTGAAAGCCACGGCAAACAATCAGCAGGTGAGAAACCACATCAATCAGCAGTTGCTTTCACTTTCCCTCACATGTGACTTGACGTTTTTGTCTGGAAAATGTTTCAAAATGTTTTTGTGTGAGCGGGTGAAGTCTGTTTTGGAGGATTGGCGTGACATGTCACACTATGGAGACTAAATAGCTAAAGATTCACTGAAGTAACATTGGTGCCACGTGGATAATCATTACATTAATGACACGCACTCACATGGAGTGTAATTTAAAAGCAATTACGGGATCAGTAACCTTTTTAATCCAATCATCACCCGGAGTAGGTGATGTGTGTCATGCTGTATCACCTGAACCAGTGGCAAAAGGAAACATTAATAAAATGTTAATTAATCACAGAGAAGGGGAATAAGATGACAGGTAGGTCAGATAGAGTTAACATATTGGGAGACTTTCTGGATGAAGGCTGGCAGAAACAGTGCAGATTCTGTAGAAAAAGTGTGCAGACAGAATTTTCCTATGAGTTTAATTCAATATACCTCGCTGTATTTTCCAAAAAGTGCCACACAGCAGCATATATAAATAGTATCACAGATGCAAGAACACACAGACACACAGGCAAGCACGCACGTATGCATGCATGCACGCTCAAACACAAGCCTCCAGTTTTGCCACAGGATGCTGTTTTCCAGCTGTTTAAACCGCGGCTCAAATTAGCTGCTCAGCCATTGGAAGGAAAGGCAGGCAGGATACCAGTAATTACTGTCTGATTGGTAGATTGGCTGCAATTAGCAAGTTTGAGTCTGAAAGATTTGCATACATATAATAAGCTCAAGTAAGCAAGGTGTGCTTGTGACGACGGCCACTTAATATGTAGGTCCGCTCTGGTGCGTGATGCTGGAGAAATGATCCGCCGAATGTTAATTATATAAATAAAACAGATGCAGGCCGGATGGTTCTAGGGTGCTCTGGGTGGTCCTTTTTTTAGTAGATCCATAACTGTGTCGTAACAATATGAGGCAAACAGTTGTCATCCATTTAAGACAGCGTGTAGGACTCCATTTGATCCTTGTACTGTGCGTGTGTGTGTGTGTGTGTGTGTGTTTCCTTAGCAGCAGCACTAAGGAGAGCCTCAGCAGTGGTCCTCCCTTATCATAGCACATTTAACAGGGGGCTAATCCAATCAGGTGGGATAACAGGGTTGCTCTCTGTGAGTGGAGGAGGATCAGGCGAGTGCTCCTCTGCTTCCCATTAGTGTGTGTCTTTCCAGCCGGGCCCATCCTAATCCCATTTCCCCATCTAAAGCCTTAACCCAAACAAGCATACTGGACAATAATCTCTGGTCACACTCCCGCCGGCCGCCCTGGGCCTCCCGATGCCGCTAATGGAGGGCTGGCCGGAGAGATGCCAAGAGGCTGTGAAGGGACCAGACTCTGGCTCGTTCAGCCGAGGAACCGCAGCTTTTTCTTTGTTAATCCTCCCGTGTTGTTGTTCAGTGTGTGTGTGTACGTATGTGTGTGTGTGTGTGTTTTTGTCTTTCATGCTATCGTGCATCTGTCGCTGGTTTGTGTTTCATTTGCACCAGCAAACACATTTAACCACATAGAAAATCTGGTCTTTGCAGAGATCATTTCTCAATTGAGCGTGTCAACAGCGTCGTTTCATAAACACATTTGATTATATGCAATTTTATTGTAATCAGCACACTCATTGGCTGTTTAAAAACTACAACGTGCACAATGTGAAAGGAATATGCACAGATTTGTGGCAGAAAAGTGATTACATTTTTGTTAGACCCTCGACAAAGGGGAAAAAAAGGGAACAGAGAGAGGATTTGGCTCAGTATCCCCATCTCTCTGTCCCTGTTGACAGCACATGTGCCCCAGATGCAGGGTCCCGATCCAAACCCAGGCTCATCCAGACGCCACCCTGAGTGTCTCAGATCACTTACACACTCACCAAGGACCCTGGAAAAAACTGCCTCATCCACATTTCTCATTTCTCTTGGTTTCCATAAGAAAAATGTAGCCCCAACTTTCTAATGAATTCCAACTGAAAGATGGTTGGTGCAACAGCATGTTCCTCAAACAAGCCTTTCTTGAGGCTCCACATTTTCATGTTCCATATGGAAGATGTTAGATTTCCTTCATGCTGTTGAACAAATTTTGTGATTGCATTTTATTTTTTAGGGAGTATGAAAACCATTAGAAGAAAGTATAAAATTGTTTTTACCCCTTTATATTTGTGCATAAGGCTTCATTTAAGTACAAATAAATCATTATCTACATCTTTTTCCACACATATTCCTCCACTGCATCAGGCAAAACCAGCTGAAGGAACGGCTGAGTGGAAAGGTGCAGTGTGTGTGTGTATGTATGCGTGTGTACACAGCTGGCAGTGGACCTAAATCACAGTTATTAGACTAAAACCAATTACCAGGTCAATTTTTCTTTTCTACCTGTGACTGTTCAAAATATATTGTTGCAACAAGATGAACTTTGCTGAGATGAGGCATCATTGATTATCTGCTCAGTTTGGAATAATGTCAGCATAATAAACAAAGACAACATGCACACTATAACATAGTTTAAGGTTTTCAAAAAGTTCAATCCAAACCTAAAACATTTAAAGCTACATACAGCATCATAATGGACCTGCTTCTCTAATCTGTGTCTGGCTTGGAGGTAATTAGAGTTAGTGCACCTGGGCCCAGTGTGGACTGTTGTAACCGCTCTCTCTCCCATGCCCCCCCCCCCATGCTCTGTTCTGGTTGTTTCAAGCTGAACTTCTGCTATGTTTTTGCATTCGTCAACACCTGCACGTAAAAACTTGCTCACACACCAGTGACCCGTCTCACAGTTGACGAGCTTATGGCTCGAAATGTGCACATATCTGTGAATAATTTCCTCGTACTCCAGGATCATTCTATAAACTAGAGAGGCCGGCTGTTGTTGATTTATCTAGCATCGACTAATTACCAAATGATAAAATTGCTGCATTACTGGCAACGTAACTAGAAAACTTTAGATAGAAAAAAAACACAAAACACTAAATTGTTCCAAAATTGTTGACAGCTGTGGAATGTGGTTGACGAAGAACTGTTTCATCACTGGTAATCAGGTTTTAGTGTCAGTCAATCTAAAACTATCATCCTCTTTGAAGACTTGTGATTTCTCCTTCACTGTTTGGCGGACGTACAGGGGAGAAAGCCATTTCACAACAAGAGGCTTCACTTTTTTCATCAACAACTGCCCCAACCGAACATTATGTAAGGCATTTGCATGAGGAGTGACTCATTTTTTCTCGGTCTGAGAGAAAGTTACAGTTACTGACAGTTAGCACACTGTCCACCCACAATGAACCGGTTTACAGGCTGCGTACAGCCCACATCAAGCTCACTGGATCAAGTGGCTTGCTTTACAGATGGGTTTGGCCCAGTAAGTCTGCCAGGTGGATTTGTATGCAGCTATAAGGCGATGCTGTCTCAGAGTCGACGTGTCTTTCCTAAATCATAGCACCACACCAAAACTTTTTACAAAATCACTGTCAAAAAATAGTTTTATTACGTGTTGACATTCTGGTAAAAGCCTGGTTGGGTTTTGGCATAAAAACGAGACAGTTTAGTTTGATTTAAGGTTAGTTGGGGTTGGCCAAATGACTCCAGTTCCATCATCACAGTCTGGTTATTTATCCAAAAACCTGGGTATATCTAAGCAACACATTTGAAATCTGTGCTGAAATCTTTCTTCGTATTGGAAAGCATTAATGAACAGCAGTCCACTGTGATAAAGTGTGATGCCTTGTAGAGAAATCATTCTGCAACATCGACTCCGCTACATATTTCCATGGCTACTAGAGGGCATCGCAGCCATAACTGTAAATATTGGGTGTTATGGGGGATTGCATTTACAAACTCAGGCTGACAGGCTCTGCCCTGGAAGTTACAGGGTAAAACACCCAACACAGAAGTTGAGTAACACAGACATCACAGATCAGTCAAGGAGAAAAGACAAACATCTTGAAAGCTCACCAAAGAAATGTTGAATTTCAAAATGAGAAGAAAAATGAGAACTGGTCTGTGATTATATCTTTTTCATCTTTTTAGAGTACAGACTCAGTTTTTGCAACAAATTAGATGAGATGGAGTTTGAACAAAATGCTTGTATTGTACATATCATCATAAAACCGTCACAGGAACCTTGATGAAAGTATTAATCATCAATAGCTGGGTAGACAAAAGACATTACTTCCATAATGTCGACATGAAGTCCAAATTGAGGAATCTGTGTTCATTTCACATACATGAGAAATGATTGAAGCACTCAGTTTCTGGCAGAAAACTGTTGCTGCATATTTGCTGTTGGTCTGAGTCTAAATAGCCTATGGTAACTATCTTTATTACCCAGCCAGCTTGGCACAGCTGGAGGCTCGTCTCCTCTCGTGACCCCAGGGAGGACATCACTCACAGTAGTGGCTGAGTTATCGTGGATTTGTGAATAATTCCGACACAAATATCATATCCAGCTATTTCGTAGCCAGCGACACTGAAGCATCTGCTTTTATACTGCCAATATGTCTTGGCTGAACATCAGACAGACAGGCAGTCATTTGATTGTCATCAAAAATCATCCCAGCAGAAATGCCCAGAAACCATAGTGGAGATGCTATTAATGTTCTATCATCTCTGCTCAGTTATCTTGGTGTGTGCTGACACATATTTGCAACAGATCTTGCTGAAATGGATTACATCCATGAGCGTGGAAAGATGAACAATATCTTTTCCCCCGCTTACTATTAAATATCGAAACTGTGGTGTCTGACTCTAAAACAGGTCTTGCACTGCTACATGTCCACCTTAAGTATTGTCTTCTTCCCAAACAACAGATTTATTTGGATGTCATTCTGATGTCTTCCATCTCACATATGTGCATATATGGTGACATTCGATGAAAATCACAAATTTAAAGCTATATCATCTGAGAAACAAGAATGTCTGTATTCTCCCAGAGAGCTATTGAGATATACAGATGTTTTTTGTGCTACTGTGAATTTGTCTAAAGGTATTGAAGAAAAATGCAACTGCTTTAACATCTGTAGAAGTCAATGTTCTGCTTGTGCTTGACTTTGAATCAGTCGAATCAGTTAGTTATTTATAAGTCATTTAGCTGTAACATGCATTTGGTGTGAGTTGCATCCAGTGTTAACTTTGAAACAACAGCAGTTACATTTATCCCCCGACAATGTTGAGATTCCTGTTTGGGCAGAAGGACTTCTTGAGGTCAGAGTCTGTGCTGTTGTGACGCACATGCGTTTTCGATACCAGCGGACTTGTATTTTTCCGCCAAAGGTGAGTAAACAGAGACTTGCCGTTGGAATGAGAACAAACGTCATATCTTTTGGATTGTTTATGGAAATTCAGGCTGGCATTCTTTTGATGAATGTCTGTCCACAGGCTCTGAGAAGCAACTGAGAAAGTCGTAGCAGATCTCTCCCTAGATCTTTAGAATTATGTAAAACTCTGTTCACACGCAAAAACAAAAGGATTAAAACATTTTACTGCATCCCCTTTCAGCAACTTTAAAATGTATTATTTTGTTCTCCTTTCAGAACAAGTCCTCAGAAGTTGGTCTGAAGTTCCTTAATATTCTTTTTAGTGAGTCTGTAGGAAAAGAACTCTCTGTCATCAATAATGAAAATGCCATCGATTGGCGCAGCTGGAATTGGTTTTGGTGCAAAAGCAGAGGTGGCCCACGAGCCAACTCAAATGTCGGTGTCGTCTTGCAACCTCCACTTTGCGCTCATGTCAAATGCATTGCCTTTTCATATGTCAAACAGTTATCCAAAATATTGCCAATATGAAATAAAGTTTGGGATTTCATGGTCGGGAAGTCTCATCATCTCCAACTGCTAAAAAAAATTGCTTTTGCCCACAGACCTGTGTGGGGCCTGGGGATCAATTTCCTGATGCTCCGCTTTCAAAATATACACAGAGGTCTCAGTGGAAGCGGCGCGGTCCGCATGAGGGCAGAGGGAGAGAGCGAGAGTGATAGACGAAGGGGCAGATGGAGGAGGAGACTCCAGCCCTGGAAGTCTCCACCTGGTGGGGTGGTTGAGGGCCAGCAAGGAGCCCCCGTTGTACACAAAGCTGGCCTTGTCTGAGATAAGCGGCAGGCACCCGAAGGGCCCTACGGCACTATTTTCACAATCAGAACCAGTTTGTTTTCTTAAGGCCTCAGCGCCTGAGCCTGTCAGGAGACCGGCGTGCTGGCAGCGCTGGAGGTTGTGCCGGGTAGCGGCGTGAAGAGAAAGGGGTCGCCTACAGGGTGGGCCGGGGGGTTAAGGGGCTCCCCAACATTTTCCTCCTCTTTTACTGTATTTGTTTGCTTGACAGATTCCTTACTAGACACATTTGCACTTGCTTAAACATGCACAAATCCCACATTTAGCAAAAAATACTCCCTGTATTCATGAATAATAATACATTTATAAACAAAGTGTGATTTTGGTATTTCTCTGCAAAGTGTATTCAACAATGAAGTGTGTAATTGCTGAAGCTTTTCTGTATGTTTTGTTCTAGCGTGCGTCCTTTGTAGCTGATGTTGCTGCTTCTTTTTTCTCTTGACAGTGGTGGTCAGTAGTGGTGGTGCTGTAATACAGCAGTGCAGTAAAAAGCCATAGTGTAAAAGACTGTTTTCTTGGAGAAGAGTGTTTGGAAAATTACAGTAAAATGAAATTAGAAACAGTTGCTTGTTGTGAAGATTGCCTAGAGCGAGCAAGTCCACAAAAATTCTTGAGAAAAAAAAACAACCAAACAGAGGTTATATTGACGAAAAAGAGATGTTTCAGAGAAAATGTGGCTACAAACAAGAAACCATAACAGCAGCCATTCCTATGATTATTTTTAGGTCTTATCTGATTTTAAGTTAATTTCTTATTACTTATTTAAGGAGCTCCAAACCCTGTGTTGGGATTATTTTCAAGTGGTTTCTTTGCAGGCAGGTTTCAGGATTTTCCTTCTCGTTCCACAGTATGTCTTGGCCCATCGGAGGCGGCTGGCCGCCAGGTCTCGTCTCGGCTCGCTCCCTGTAGACCCCTGGCTCCACAGAAACAGGAAATGGTAATAGTATTGCACTACTTTTCCTCCCCCTATCTATTCCCGTGCTTTCACTCTCTCTCTGAATTAACAAAAGAGGAGAAAAAATTTGTCTTGTAATAACATATATGTGTGGAAAAATGGACCTAGACCATAAAATAAACCCGAGTACACATTGTGTTTTTACACTCTCTTCAACTTCATGTAAAAATGCATTCACTGAGCAGTGTAATCAATCAATTACAGTTGTCAGACTGTTTTTGTTTAAGTGAAATCCTGAACTTCATGTGTGTCTATCCATTATTTTCACCACCAGAGAGCTGAGAAAATATGGTTATATTGTTTTTTCTACCCGACTGGAAAGTTGTTCGAGATTCAGTGTTGCGACAGTATTTTTCACTGCATGCTAAGCATTTTTAGATTTTACTCAGTGATAGTAGCAGTGCAAGAGCAGGTGTCAACTGTGAACGATTCCACTCTCTTCTCTCCTTGAGAAAACACTGTTTTGTTTTTTGAAATCCCCCAGTCTTGCACCCAAATGGAGGGCCATTTGTGTCAGCTTGTGCTCCACAGGTGGACAGAAGCGCCCACCCCCACCCCACCAAGCCTCCAAGTGTTTATGAGTCACCTCACCCTTGGCCAAGCATGTGGTGAAGCCACCCAGCTACAGTCGTATCAGTGGGATCTGCTAACTAGCCCCCATGGACGCTGCCAGGTTTTTATAGTAAATCGTGGAGCTAAACCACAATTGACTCAAAAGAGATAGGCTTGCTCTGACTTCATAGCATTTTGCGGTCTACATTTCCCTCTGAGTTCTTTTTTTCCCCCTCCTTTGGAGTTCTTTCCCTTGTCTTTTTCCCCCTCCTTTCATCTTTGAATTTAAAATGCAGCTGGATCCACCAGTTCCCCCTAATAGTTTTCTTTGTTTTAGCCCTTTAAAAACAGTGTTTTATCATTTCAGCTTTCCGTCGGAAGATTTATTTTTCATGAGAACCCTAATGTGTTCAAGAAGTCCCAAAGTTAGCTGCTAAAATAGTGCAGAGACTTTCCACTTCAAACATTATAATTTCTAAAAGGCATTTGGTCCTACGACAAAGTTCTATAGGTTGTAGTCTGTCCCGTCGAGTGTTCAGCTAAATACAGTTGCCATACCCCATTTTTCTTTCGTGGCGCTCGCAGTAAAGGCGCAAGACAACCCCCGTGGAGCACAGATGTGGACAGCTCGAGCAAAAGCACCAGTTGTCTTTGCCAAAATACAGCCGTAAAAAATCTGCCTGCTATAAGTAACCATGAAACCAAAATGTCTCTTTTCCTATAGTGGAACTGTTGAATCTGTCCCCTCAACCGTGAACCTGAGTTACACAGGGGAGCTCAGGGGGAGTGCTGAGGCCTGATTGGGTGGAAAACCATCTGGGTGGATGAGTTTATACTGGACAAAGAAATCAGTGCACAGAAGTGATAAAATGCTGTGCAAGTGTGGATTCGTATGGGGCCTTTTTTGTGAGAAGTCCATCCCAAAACAGGCGCCATCTGCAAATACAGATACAGCACATAACATTCCTGTGACCCCTCCTCACACTGCACCTTACGCTTTTTTTGGCATTTAAAACCTCATATAAGTGTAGGGTTGTGGTGCTACTGCCAAGGGTTGCTTAGTTGAGTGCCCAACTCCATAGCTCAAAGCCTGGGCAGACGAGGCAACGCACCGGGCATCTGTTCTTGCTCCCAGGCTTGGATTCACTGCACTGCAACGTGCCCCCGTGGTTTCTCTCAAAACGCCAGTTAGATGCTTGGCAGAGCCGCAACACTTTCATTTTTCTTTTTTAGGGCAGTGATGAATCAGTGCATATTCTTGCTTTAAAGTTGTAAACACACACTGTCTGTATCAGTGTTTCCTCGATGTGTGTGTTCATTAGTCTGTGTATAATTGCATAAAGTGTGGTGTGCCATGACACATCAAGAGAAGTCAACTGTGCTTTCATTGAAGGAAAGATATCATTAACTGGCATTAGATTGCATTATAGAGTGGTATTCAGTTTGTAATGTAGAATATAATATCATAGTGCTGTGAAAAACTACAGAAACAAAAAAACAGTTGGATACAATTTTAAATGCACTTTATGTATGCAGAAATCCCAAATCAAAACGTACCTGTGTTAAAGAGAAAACGTCACTGGGTATTTTTTATTTTTTTATTTTTGTAACATTTCTTTTTCACCTTGATGCCTTTTCTTAATGGTTAATGGGTGTGTGAGAGACTTGCAAACCAACATCTCAGCACATCTTCAGCAGGAGAAGTGTGAATGGAACATTTTGCCTTTATGTAATAATATGCTAATTGTCTCAGTTCATTGAAGTTGGCAAAGTCAGGCTTTCATTGACTCATACGTTCCACCTTCTCAGGTCTCTCTCCCTCTAGCTCGAACACTCACACACACCCACACACATATACACACACAGACACACGCACACACTGTTGCTGTGCGGGAGTTTACTCATGTAATGTGACCTGGAGGGGCGCCAACGAGCCTGAGGAAGGTCGGTGGCCTGAGGCCGGCCGACACCTCTCCCCAGCCCTGTTGAAATGTTTATTTATAACTCTCCTCCAGCTCCTCCTCCCCCTGTCGTCTGCCAACCGCCATGCCAATCCAAACACGCTGGGCCTCTCCAGACTGATCCAGAGCATGATTTCAGAAAGAAGAGAACCCTTTCCCCTCTTTTTCCCCCCTTCTCATGCCCAAACTCCCACCCGTTCCTCCCTCCCTCTCCCTCTGTCTCGTTGTGTCTTCCAAAAAGCAACGCTTAGGGAGAAGTGAGCAGAGGCAGAAGGGGAAGGGAGGGATGGAGGGATAGAAGCAAAAGAAGGAGGGGAGCAGAGGTTTACTCTTTCCAGCCTGGGCGGCTAAATTGGTTTCAGAGCAGCAGTTGGACTCCGGGGATGCACGGCACACACTGCCGACTAGCTGTGTTTGCTTTTGTGGGGTGTAGGAAATCTGATCTCCGTCTACGTAGCCAACCCACATCCCACCAGTCACCACCGTGGAGAACGGAGACAGAGCTTTGAGGTCCTTCAAACAGGTACAAGAGATACCTCAGCAATAACAAAAATCACCAAGTATGGGATAAGTGCATCTTTCACTGAACTGTTCACAGTTACATCATTCCACAAGCAGGAAGTCACATGCTCCTGCGAGGTTTTGGACGACAAGGCGAGCCCAAGGCTGAAGGCTCTCTAAATAGGTTTAATTGGGCTGGGTCCAGCACTTGCAGAATGGCAGACGGACTCGGTGCTAAAGGGTACAGCAGCGCACCCAAGAGACCTCTGCCACACTGTATCTGACTGACTGTGTGGCTCATTTGGTGCTCTCAACCTGCTTACACATCGCCTTGTCCATGGGAGCTGTGCCAAATTACCAACACCAGTTGTTTATCCAAAAAAAACAATACATGCTCATACAGCAGAGCTATGATTGGTTTCTTGCCCAAGGCACAACTCTGGCTCTCAAAAGAGGGAATTGTTTACCTCCTTGTACCCGCGTGAGCTTCTGTGCTTGTTTATGTGACTCTGTTTTATGCATTGGTACACACGTTTCGGTTTGGGCATCTCTGTAACAGCCCACAGAGGTCTGTGACATCCCCCGCAGCAAAACGCTAAAATGTAGATCAGCCGTGGCAAATTTGAAATGTATATCGTATTATTTCCACTCGATCAACAGAGCCAGTATCTGATAAATAATCTATGGCGCGTCAAATATTTATTCAAACAGAGAAGGCGGAAAGGCGGTAACGCGTAGACCGGCACATATGCATATACATGAATGTATAAAAGTATATTGCAGTGTGCGGTAAACATGGTAATAGACAGCCATCCAATCAATGCTGCTATCTCCGAGACAGAAGGGGGACTCGATGTTGCATTCACGCCACAGTGCTGCTTTGATGGAGCCGCCATTTTTCCTCCTAATTTCCGTGTATCTTTTGCTCCCATGCACTCACACACATGCAAAAATACACGGGACAGATCTTCATTTCTCTAGCAGACAGTTTGCTTGCCTTGCATCCGAATGGACTCGTCTCACGCAGCAGACGCGCGCGTCCATGTGTGCAGGTCTACGATGACAAATCCTACATCTAATTTGCCCTGCCTTGCTTTTTTGCCGCGCGCACCAACTTCTTTCATTTAATAAACGATCGTGCTTTTTGAAAGCAACCAAGTGTTGATTGAATCACCGGGCGCCCTAAAACACCTTCCGTCGCCGAAGATGGTTGATGTTTGTGTGCATATCAAGTGCATGGGTGTGTGCGTGTGTGCGTGTGTGTGTGCGTAACTGTGGGTTCCTGTGAGTGCATTTGTGTGTTTATACTCTTGTTTGTGTGTTTGTCGTGAGTAAGTCCTGAGGGAATGTGGTCTCCACAGTAACCGTCTCTCCTGGTGGTCTGTCATTAATAGTCTGTCTGGTGTTGATGATTTAGACTTGCTCAGGAAAAAAAGGGGGTGCAGGCAGATATATCAAGTGAAATCCCATAAAATCATTTAACAGCTCTGCATAATAAACACATCGACAAGTAAATAAAAAATCTGTAAATCAAGGGGTCAGTTTAAGCAGCCTCTTTTTCATGCTGACTTAGTGTAGAGTGTGTGTGTGTGAGTGTGTGTGTGTGTGTGCGTGCAGGATTTGGTGTTTGTTTTTCCTCTTTGTCTCATCTCTCCCCCCACCTCTCTGGAGTGAAGAGAAATTGAGAAACCAATCTAAAATCCATCAGGACTTCCCTGCCCACAAGCCCCTCTCCCCTAACCCTCCTCCGACTCCCTTACCTACCCACACAAGCACCACTCATACACCCCCAGTCCCCCCCTCCCCACCCACTCCCCCCCCCCCACCCCCGCTCCTGTTTTTTGTGTTGCAAGCGTCTGGAAATTGGATGAGATGTTCGTTTAGCGGGCAGCTGGTCTGGGGCCGATATGAATTGCGTTTCCCCACGCCAGGAAAGGTCAAGCCCCCTCGCCTTGACGGAGTGCATCGGCCTATTGAGTGGCGCTTTAGTCCATTTACCAACAGCCAATGGCAAGGCTGCAGAGGGGAGAGAGGGAAGCACGGCACTCTGTGTAGAAGAGGGAAAAGAATGGCAGCACGTTGGATATAAATTCATTGTTTCTCATCACCCAGCTGGGGCAGGAATGGCTGGGAGTGATTGCTTGGATGGGGGAAGTGAGGTAGGAATATTACCGCCTGTGTAAGAGAAGAGATGAGCGGCTCCTCTTTTTTTTTTTTTTACCACCACTGGTTCAACATTCAGGCTCACCGGCGGGTTTTGAAAGACTATTTGTAGCTCTTCACATTTTAAGCACCCCAAATGAAAATCAAATGATGCAGCCTCCATAAGATTTTATATTTTTCTACGTTGAAGAAAATAGTTTACTTCCTCTCATGTCACACCTACAGAAGTATACAGTTATATTTAAATAGATTTTGTGGCACAATTGAAGCTTTTGTTAAAAGACAGACCATTTTACAAAGGCTCAAAAGATGCCAGATCTAAAAATAGGGACAATTAATAGACTGGGTCCGTGCTGAAAAGAGACATCTTAACAGTACACATACAATTGTGCCTCAGGGCTGCTATCTTCCCCCCACCCCACACACAACCCCGCCGCTCATACATGCATACAGGAAAAAGGTTGCTGTCTCTTTAATTTCCATCCCTGCGTATCTGGAGGAGTTAAGGCAAAGCAATTAAAACAAAGGCATATTTAACATGGGGTTAATGATTGGCTGACCCTGCAGTCAGCGCAGTGACAATATCTTAATTATTGAGAAACCTAAAGTCATTACGCCTACGAATGGCCTGAGGAGCGTCTCTATTGATTGGGATCCAGTCCCATTACAGGCCCAGCCTGGACCAATGAAGCCCCCTATTACAGACAGCGCTCTTTTTTTCCCTCTCCCTTTGGTTGTATCTCGCTCCCTCTCCTCTCCTCAGCGCCTCAATGCGAGCTATTGGACATGTTGAATGGTGAGACAAGAGCTAGACGAAGCTTGTGGGCTTTATTGCTTTCTAAAAAATTCATAACCAAGCTTGACATTTTTGCTGAGGAATGATTATATTCCTCCTTCCCCTCCGTCGGCTTTCCTTTATGGACATTCTCATTTTTTTGGTTTAAGTGGCAGAAGTGTTAAAAATCATGCTCTCACGGTATTGATCAGTTCTCTTCTCCTGTATGAGGTTAGAAACCTTTAATCCTACATGTAAGGGCTTGTGGATTTCAGCACTTTCACCATACTGGCATTTCGACTCAAATGTGGACATATCAAATTACACTTTCATTATTTAAAGTATGATGTGATGGATTAGTGTTTTTAAAACCTTTTAACAACTAAATGTCTTCCCTTGCTTCCATGTATTTTACGTTCTCATTTATTTACTTTTTTACGAGCATGTGAATATTTAATTGTGCTGCATTTGCACAAAAAAAAATAGCATCAGCCGCTTACATTCATCAACACTTTGCAGATTTTCATATGACAGCATTAAACCCACATCAAAACCGATGCCATTAATTAACCACATCTTGACTCAGAGTTCTCAATAATATGAATAGGTAGGATATGTCATTCATCTTCTTATTCAATAACATTCGTTACATCTATATATTTAGAGGCATCAGACATAACCAATGGCATTACCATGTCATTACATTAGTTTATTTTTTGTGTCAAAATTTTTATCCTGTTCTGTCACAAGCAACCCTGTCCTTGTGATGATTGTTTAAAGTCTGTAATGTTGTATATTTTGTATGAGTTGTAATAAAAATACAACATGCAGTGCTTAACACCTAGAGTTATAATGCATCAGTAAGTATTATAAGCTATTATAAGTCTACCATAACACAACATGAATGCTTTTATGGCGCTTTGCATGGTGGACATAAAGATTTGCTATGTGATGTCCCCCTTTATTGTCAGTGTTTCATTGCTTTCAGTGAACTCTGCCTATAAAAAAGGATTTATTTTTAAGATGAATACATTAACCATTTTCATTATGGGGTATATAAATGACACATTCTGATACAATTTTAAAACAAATTCATTGTGTTAAAATTTTGCAGTTCTTCTCTCAACCATGTCACCTTTGACCCCCCCCATATAAAAAATGAAGTACAGCCAACGTACACATGCATGCATGAACACAAACACGCCTGTTGATTGATGAGTGGGCTACATCCATTTATCCAATAACCCCCTTTCACTTGACTGCTGGGAGCCACAACCCCACTCAGTCTCCAGTGGGAGAAGTACTCCACGTCATGATGTGTGTTTTCATGATAGCTATAGAAGCCAGACAACTTCTCCACTGTCACACTGCTTCCTACTCTTGTGGCCCCAGAGTGAAGCAGCATGGGGAGAGCTGAGATGTAATTACCCAATCAGTGTGTGCCATCCTTATTAAAACACTACTAACAGTGCTCCATTATTGAAATACCCCCCACCGGACTCTTCTTAATTCATTAAATAAATTAGCACCAGTGCCTTTAATAATTCATAGAATGATGTCTACGTTTTTCTCCCCCGCAGAGGGTAGCTATGACAAAAAGCATGAATTTGAAGGCGAGGACTGTAATATAATACTGACCAGAATGGCAAGTCATGAGTGTGGACAATCACTGCGAATGACTGGAAATCGTCTATTACCGCCTGAAGATTCCTGTTAAACTGAACAGTATTTTAAAGATAAAAATGATTTTTAGCTGTCCTTTCCTTTTGGTAACGAGTATAGTTTCTTATCTGTCGCAGCACCAGTTAATTAATCATAATAAGTTAACACAAAAAAGAAAAACAACATTGGGCAAACATGCAAGCAAACATTACTCAGTAGTCATCTGTTGTTTGTTGTGATTTATTTTTGTAATATTACTGTTGTGTTATTAACCAAAACTTTGTGATTGTTTTTACCCGACAAAACAACAAGCTCAAGTTTTACTCTTAATTGGACAAAATGTGCAGATTCTAAATACAAAGGAGAGGCATTTTATTAATAATCAAACACAAACTGACAATAATGTCAGTGTAAAAGGAGCATATCAAAGTAGGATATAAAGATTTGCAACCACCAATTACTAAATAGCCGACAGCAAAATGAAAAATAACACAAAAACTGGGTCAGAACAGCCCTCTCTACTCGTGGGCTCCAGCTAACAGTGCTGTGCTGGTGCTATATCTGATCCAAATTGAGGGATTTTTTTTTTTAAGTGCATATGTTAGCCCATATGAAGTGACGCAGATCTTTCCAAAGTGCATCTTAGAGTTTTTCCCACTTGGCTTCCTGGCTGTCTCCTGTGTCCCCCTCATTTGTGTTGCATTAATGTGCTAATGAGAATATCCTTGAGCTAGGCAAATAAGCTAAAAGACAAATAAAGCGGGGAGTCTGACAAGGGATCTCGCTGCGTCTCCACGTAACTTTAATTGACACATCTGCATCCCTAATGAAATATTTACAGCCTCTGACGATGGTGCGGTGACGCGTGGCGATCGGCGCTGTGTTGCCGATGGTGGTGTCGACGTGTGATTGCGTTATTGATGTTATTAGCATAGACTATGGTTACAATTTATATTATGCCAGTGAGTGATTATTTTGTCCAAGCTTTTTTCTCCTTTTGTAGATTTAATTGCAGTAAGTTTTTCGACATTACAGATGAAGACAGACAACTTTTTATGTAAAAAAAAAAAGAAAGAAAAAAAAGCCAGATGTTAGTGTATGTTCTATGGTGGGTCTCTTATCTGGTGTTGTAGTTCAAGAAAGTGAAGATAAAGTCTGTATGGTTATCCATGCAGTCATGATGGTGAAGAAATGCCACATCTGTATTTCCGCCTACACATCCTGCATAAATGATTGATGCACATGCATATAGAACAGGCTTCATGTCTCCTTTTGTGTGTGTGTGTGTGTGAATGCTGATTTCCGTCCCTCTATGTGTTTGTGTCAAAGGGTGTGCGCGCGTGAGAGTTCTTATCCACTGTACATGTTTGTGTGTGCAATTTGTGCTGGAGTATTCGCTGTCTCTTAGTGTGTGTGTGTGCCTTTTTTTCATGCTGTCTTCTTGTAGATGTGTGTGTGTGTGTGTGTGTGTGTGTGTGTGTGTGTGTGTGCACCATGCCTGTTGGGATGTGGCGGCCCTCTCAGCCATGTCAGGGACAGCTTCGTCGAGGGTGGCAGCCGGGGAAAATGATGATGATGAAATTAAAATTCTGCGCCCGGCAGAAGGGGCTGCCGCGATTTCACTGGCGGCTGTGCGCATCGATCTGTTCCAGCATTTGACTTTCAACCATGACAAAACTGTGGGCAAATTAATTGTTCTCCAGGATATTAGGCATCAGAGTCCATTAATCCTCTCCGGAGCGCCACGCCGCATGAATACTAATCGTCTTTCCAGGCAGCCGTCTCATCCCTTGCTCCCTTCTCTCTTTCTCCTCTGTTTTCCCTCCTTATCCTTCTTCTTTTCTGCCTTATTTTGCTCTTCCTTGTTCTCTTGTTTCTTTACTTTCCACTTTTACTTATTTCTGTCCCCAATCTTTTTTTTCTATCTCCAGTCTCTGTAGATTTTGCTTCCGCCATCTAAAAGCTGACAACAAAGCCAGCATTATTTTATCTATCGGCCTTTTTGCTAAGTGCAAAAACTGTATTTTGCCCCAAAACAATCAGGTGATCCGCAGTGGGAACATAATGTTCATATTATTGATTACATTTTGGCCTGACAATAGGAAAGAAAGGGAACCCAAAAAGGTGATGAGGAAACACACAGAAAATAGTCTGTCAAGCCACTGGAATGGGTTTTTGAATTATACAGTATCTTTCTATATATTTCATCTATATTACTTTGCCCAGATAAGATTGTGCTAATGGCGTAATATTAGTCTCTATAAGGATCAGCATGGCATTTGAGAGAGGGGGAAAAAATAGCCCCCAACACCAATTATGTAAGATATTAACACATTAGTCGGCGGAAGATCTAATTGGATGGCAGCCCTGTGCACCATGACAACAATCACCTAGACCCTGTTTATCTGGTAATTGATAGTCTGGAGTGAAAGCAGCAGAGGCATCAAAAATTCATACAGCACAGAGGACCGGCCCTTCCTTTCAGACCACACATTGATTGGTTTTTATTTTCCTCCCTCTAACCAGGGTAATTCTTCGAGTTTTGGGGGCGAGCCTATTGAAGTTTGGCTGTGTTTTGATAGATGGGCCGGTGGGCTGTGCAGTAATAGTTTAAGTTATCTGACATTAAGGCATACTGGGGTCATGGGTCCAGACACAATATATTCACATTGCTTGCTTATTGACAAACCATTGCAGGTATCAGCTAGGCCCCATAATAAATATGTATATGGAAGATTGGTATTTTTGGAGCCTGCAAACAGAAATATTCGGTTTCCAGCACATTGTTGAGCGACCGGCCCAAGTAAGGGATCTGGCATCATCATAAACTAAAGTCAAATGCATGAAAATAACAATCCCACTGGTTTGTTATTTGAGCTCTGACTACCTCTGATGAATTCAATTTGAACTAAATGTTTATGCAGTACGGAATGAAAAGAGTTAATTTGGGTCACATTTGCACAGTGCAGGTATCAACGGATTTGTGTGCAACACAGAACACATCCCAGTGAGGAAAAACTCCCTTTTACTGAAGAAACGTTTGAAAAGTTCTTACTTGTAATGCTGAAAAACATAACTTTACACCTCACAACTATCAGTTACTGAAGACAGTGAAGCAGTAAAGGTTCAAATACTCAATTCAGACGTGGTGGGGACCAAAACCAAGTTCACGAAAACTTTCCATGTGTCAAGCCATCCTTGGAACCTTCTCGCTCTCCTCTAAGGAGCACAACAATCGAGCTGGTGTGATTCCATGTTGAAGGGTGGAAGCTAGATGCTGAAAAATGTCTCTCCAAAGAAGGACTAGCATGACAGGTGGGTTGACTGTCGTGAAAACCTGCAAAAGGTAAATGTAGCAACTCTGGACAGACACCTCGAGGCAAAGAAAATATATTAGCTGCTGTGTTGAGACACGCCATAGAAATGATAAAACCGTAGTAATTCTACAAGCCAAAGTGATTTTATTTAAACTTCAAATTCACCAAGAATGAGGCATTAATCCTAAAATTTCCCCTGCGGTGGAGAGGTTGTTAATGACATCTGTAATCTCATCTGTTAATGATCGCAATGACAGCTAGAGACCACTAATAAATTTTCCCGTCATACCTAAAAGAACATCCGAAGAATGCGAAAATTGGTGAACGCCGCAAATTCCCTTAAATCACGCATACGTGCCATGTACGGAGCAAAATGTGTCTGTACAAGTAGTTCCTGCGATGAGGCCCGGTGTTTGTCTGCACACACGTGTTTGCAATGAAAGATACGCCAAGGTCACAGAGGACACTAACAGCACCCCTTCATCCCCTAAACCTTTTCTATTTGATGTTGTTTTGCTGAGAATCGCTCAGAGATAACATTCACAATTAATTCATAAACCTCACAAGCTAGACAAGGTGCAACGGTTGTGTTATCAAATGTGGACAATTATACTGGCGTCCAGGACCTCTACAAGACTGGTAATGACAGAGGGAGAGCATCAGGTGAAGCGGGAGTCAAAGGAGGAGAGTGTAAGAATAAAAGAATGCATGAGAGAAGGAGGGAAATAGAGCATGGAAGAGGGAAAGGGTGAGGAGGTAGGAGCAGGAGAGCGAGTCCCTGATGGGCACTTTCTGGCTAAATCTCTCCTCTGCTCTCTGGCTGCCTCTCCTCTCTTATAGTGCTAATTAATTGGGCTGGGGAATCAACGCTCTCATCTTAAATCTGCTCCTAATTGAGCAGTCCTTTTCGCCAGCGTCAGACAGCTCAGCGTGCGTCTTCTGCGTGATTTGGAGCTAAACGCACTGTCACTTTATCGCCCGCTGCATAACTCGCGAAAGCGCCATTACACCAATCAGATACTCACTACAATTAGCGTGTTGCCATTTTTGAGAGTCTTCATTATGGTTCGTCTACATCTTAGCTAAAGGTAAGACTTTGTTCGGATAAAAAGGGGCCACATCTGAAATAAATAGCCTCAACCCGATTGAACGCATGACAGTATAAAAATAATAGACTTTTTGTTGGGTAAATGTGCTGTTTGTACATTACCCTCGGTATGGTTACACCATATTTCTCCAGCTATTAACTTACACATTGTCATGATTATTGTGCTGTTACTTTATTAGTTTATTATCTATATATTGTGTGATAAAGATTAATATTAAGTCCAATCATTTGGTTGGAAATACTTAGGAGTGACATAACTACTTAGCATAATTCATTATTTGGCTGTATGGCTCTGTTTTGAGTTGGAGCTGGAGCAACAAAATCAAATGTCTGAATATGAAGAAGAAAGGAGGTGGAGAGGAGGTCGGCTGATGCAGTTTAAATAATACGCCAGTTTTCGCGCTTGCCAATTGGATGCTCCGCTGGCTGTCAGCTGACGTTGGCTGGATTTGACAGCTAGCTTGACTACGTGGCCTGACAGAACCAATACTATTTTCACTATTGATTAGTAAGACAGCATTGAGGCATTACGAAGTGCAACCACTGTGATATATTTAGGTTCGCCACTGCAAATAGGACTGGAAAACTAGTTTCCCGCTGCAAAGTTGGTGCAAAGTTGTTACTCTCCCCTGCTAGTTTGAGGTCCAGTGTTCGTTTTCATGCTTCCACATTTTCATGATGACCTTGTTCTGTTCTGGTGATTGGGCTCTATGTGGGCAAATGTTGAGCATATTATCATAACCTGCTCATATAAAATCATGATATTCGTGTCACTATTTAGTACATGGCTTTATGCCTCATACAAAAAAAGGCACATTGTTGATTAAAAAGAAGTATGTGGCTGATACTGGAGTGATATAGTGACTGCATAGACTGAAAGATGAATCACTTCTGTGGTGTCTGGTGGTCCGTGGTGTTGAGATATTTAAGTCTTCTCACTTTCTTCAGTCATAAATCATGACATACTGTATGCCTGTTTTTATAGGATTAACCGTGGAAACATAGGTAAGCGGGGAAAGTTATAAGGTGTTTGAAGCAATAGGTCACGGTCATGTCAGTTCTTATGTCTACCTTCCGCTGAGAAATGCTTTTCACATGAGCGGCTTTTTCGGGAGGACATCAGGCATAAATGAAATGGTGGCCATATATGCTTGAAAATCAAATCTGGTTCTACTTATGAGAAGTTCCCACCCACTTCTTCTCTTGTTTCCATGGTGGTGAATGGTCACATACACACACACACACACATACACTGAAAATGAGGTCTAATAGTTCGGCGTGTGTGTGTGTGTGTGTGTGTGTGTATGAGTGTGTTTCGTGGAGTGATGGTCCAGCACGGCACTGCTTTGATTCCCTGTCTTTGGAATGAGGGAGTGATGTCATTGTTCCTCTGGGGTTTCAGAGTTACTGGGATGAGGTCACGGGGGGTCAGCGCAAGCTTGGATTCA
>CAESWR010002607.1:260563-275363 GCA_903171835.1 Mullus surmuletus | reverse complement strand
GGGAGGTAAAAGCACAGTTAAAAAAAAAATAAAAAAATGTTGCTATCCCCTCACATGGCCTTTAAGAATGCGCTCATGTGCTAAAGCAATCAAATTTCCGCAATATCCATAAAAACTGAAGCAGACGGTGAAATTTTTTGCTTTGCTGGGACTTTCTTTCTTTAGCTCGGAGATCTCCTGCGCCGGCCATAACAGGTGTACGCACATCCACCTCCTGTGCTGAACTGTTGACCAGGGAGCAGAGCCAGAGTAAAGCAATATTATATTTCATTCTGATGGCTTCCCAATATGTAGAAAAACAGGGTGAAGGAGTCGAAATTCTCCATAAATGGCGTTAATACAAACACCTGGGATATTTATGAATGTATGCATGAAAAAGCTCATCTGGTATGTACATTTGGTGTATGGATGTACTTTGGACGGCACGTATTTGCAAATGTATCTCACGAAGCTGCAGAGAAATTCACTCTAATCTTGGCGCAAACATGCAAAAGACGCGGCTTTGTCGAATAGAAACACCTCCCGTGACAGACACACGAGCAGCACACGCACAGATATCGAGGAGAAATATTATCATTGACTGTTTTTTTTTTGTTTTTTTTGGGCTGTGTGGGTTCAAATGTGTTTGCATGCCTCGTCAAAATGGGGGCAGAGGTAAACACGGCTTCAGGGACAATAACACTGAGCTCATAGCGGTCATTATCCTCTGCTCCATCCTCAGACCTCCTGCATTCCCCAGAAGCACCTGGTCCCCCCCCCCCCCCGCCCCCCTCACTCTCTCTCTGTCTCTCTCATTGCCCCCAGAGTGGGTCCTTGCAGCAGGGCAGGGTGGCCTCAGGGTTCGAGGGTCCCAGCTGTGTAAATGTTTTCAGTTGCTGTGTGACTGGAGCTGGGTCCTTCTTTTTGATCCGACGCCAAGACAAGCCCGGCCCCGGTTGTTCTTGGCAGCTGCTGGGGACGAAAGAATGTCAGCATGACTTTAAAAATATGACGGTTTGTAATTTGGACCACAGAGTGAAAACTGAGCTGCTGGTACAGTTTGTGATCATCTAATTATGCCACCCCCTCCCCTTCCACGATGCACCACCCCCCCTTTACTCCCTCACACACACTCACACGCACACACAAAATCCAAACCCCTCCTTTTATTCTTATCCAGGAATGAAGCCGTAAAGCTGCTTTGTCCCCTGTGAATTATTTTCAGCGTAGGCGTAATGGCTTTGTGCCCTGCTGCATTACTTCTCCGATGTTTCCCCTCATCCCTCCTTCACGGGTGTGCACTTCTGTGTCTGGTTCACATGCTAACCTGAGGTAAAAGCAACTGATGTCCTTTTAAAATATTAAGGGAGTCGGGTCTATTTGCAGTGTTTAGACATAACCGGAGGAATTACGGAGGGTTAATTCTATTGTCCTCATTTACCCTGGATATGATTGGGGATGGGATTTTAGCTGAACTTGAACGGTCAATTAACTTACACTGGTACGGCTTCCTAATCAATAAATCTGAATCCAAATGCTGAATAACGTTGCCCTCTTTTACGTAAGAATTCAAGATGTAGCTTCGGGTTGAGGACTGGACACATCCCTGGGGGAGGTAATGTTAGAGCAATCTCTGCATTTCTCTTTATTTCTGTACGTTTGTCAGCAGCAATCAAAGTAAAATGAAGGGAACTGAGTTTGCTAGCGGCCATGAGCGAGGAGACCTGCCCATAGGGTGAAAATTCATATTAAATGAGCAATTTGGGAGACAGAGTGGCTCGTTTTTATTCATGTGGTCATTTTTAGACAACAGTTGTTTCATTAGCCATGTTGTGGGAGAGGTTGGAACCGTGTTGGGCCAAAATTCAGGCGTGATAATGTGCAAACATTATCATGTGTTTTGTGAGATCTTTTCCAGGTGTTTGCATGACAACAGCATCGTGATGAATTAACCCCAATTGTTTCTGTGATTTTCAGCACATCAGCAGTTGTAAATTGTTTATACAGCTGAAACTCCTGGGTAAAATTATATTTTGTTGTAAATAATAGCAGATTGTTTGATTTTAATCGCTATTTTCAGCATATTTTTAGATTTTTTTCAATTCTATTTTGTTCCTTTGTGTATTCTTGAAACATATTTTGCTGATACAACATGTCATCGTGGAAAATCACTCTTGTCAACATGTTGAGTAACAGTTGAATTTAATAATAAGTCAAATTAGTACTTGTTTGACATAGTTAAATGCTAAAGTGCATCTCTGTTTTCATTTGGGGCTATTATAGCGATATCATATGATATATGATAAAGATATGTCTATTAAGTGTTTTTATTGTTTTTATGGCTTTTCTAAACTCTAGGGTAAAATATGCAAGGTGCTTTACCATTACATTTGATGTTTTTTTATGTTTTATATCATGTACGTAAGATGCTACATATAGCAGAGTAAAACACAGAAGAAGAATCCATCTATTGAAAATATGAGCTGGACCATTTCAGACCGAACTGATGTTTTTATGGTTCTCAGAGGTTCCACATCTGCTGGCAGGATGCATCATCCTGAGCAATTTCCTACATCTAGACACTGACAAATAAATAGTCTTTGTACTAATAACAAGATTAAAATGTTGTTTGGAACTACATACTGTACACGAAACTACAAGCACATTACAGTGGAATCATATGCACATACACACATTTGTCTGGCCTCCTGTAAATGTGCCAGGTTGTCTGTGCCAATATCAGAGGGGGGCATTTCTCCCACACAAGTTGCTATGAAGTATTCTACAAATCCCTAAGCTCAAATCTCAAGCATAGATGTGTCAAATATTTAACAAATGAATGAGTTTTTAATCTGGGGCTCAGGGGAATGGAGCGTTATGATAAGGTTCTTTTTTGTTTTCCCTTCATTAGCATAATTTCTCTGGAGTACATGTGCAGATTTCGCTGGCTTTGTTTGGGATCCCCACTGAGATCTGAAATGGAGGCACGGAATCATAAGGAAAAAAAAAAACCTCTGAGATGATAGAGAAGCCTAAGTGCAGCAGTAAAGGCGAACGTTTGCCAGCAACACGGCTCCTATTGTGTCGCTGGCTGTTCATCTGTTTGTCCTCAATTGGGTTAATTGAAAACTTAAATGCGAGATTTGTTTTGTGTGTTGGTTTTTTTCAAATTTCCTACTAATTAAACTGTTGTTTTGTCTTTTATCCAATAACAGCATGCTTGGTGACAATCAGTGAGGAAGTACAACTTAAGCTATTAAGGGCTGGATGGAGGATTACGGTTTGTGGACCACCGGCTTATCGGAGGTCTATTGAAGAAAAGCACCTCAGCGGGGAGGAAATGACTCATTACACAGGCTTACTGCATGTATTTGCTAATATTTTGCCTCTAAAAAGGGAAGAAAGTTTACCTAAGCACTGATGATCTTGAAAATTAAACAAGTGACTAAAACGTTTCCCGCTAGCCGGAGGTTAACAAGCTAAAAGTAGAGCTTTGGATAAACCTCTTTTGGACCTTCAGGGCCGTGATGACTTATACACCAGCCGAACCCCTCCCTTTATATTATCAAGAGCTCCAGCAGAAAACAACCGTGGCAAGCTCGCAACACGCCGCAGACTGTGCGCTCGCAACAGTTCTATTTAAAACTCTCATGTCAACTGGCTACGAGGTTAAAAGAAGGAGAAAGACAGTGGGAGGACGGGAGGGAGAGAGGCGGCGAGCGAGGCTGAGGGTGGCAGAGCGAGTGCCCACAGATACAGTAAACAAATTAAGTCAGACTTTATTTTCAGGGCCTGGCTGCACCGAGCATGAGCTGGCGTCTGGTCTCAGTGTCAGCTAGAGGACCTTTATGCGCACGCCATCTCACACCTTAATGAGGCAATGGAAAAAACAGCGGCGGGCCAGAAAAACAGCACCCACAGAACTTAATAAGGCAATACGAGCAAATGAATGATTTTTAGAATCATGTTTTAAACAAGTAGTCCTCCCTAAGCATGCCGAGATGGAAGGGGCGAGGGGAAATCTGCATGCAAAAGTGTGCATGTGTGCGCGCATGTCTGTGTGTGTGTGTGTGTGTGAGAGAGAGAGAGAGTGTGTCTGTGTGTGTGTATAAACGAATTCTTCTATAAACCTGGCAGAGCGGAGGCTGCCACAGACATCAGCTCCTGCATTTGCATATTCATGGCTCAATTTGCACTTGGCTATGCAAATGTATGCAAACATCGTTTCAGAACATTTCAAAAATAGAAACCAGCATTGCAAACGACGTTGTGCCTCTTAATATGCAGCTACACAAGGAAGAGAAAAAAAAATTAGTGGGGAAAATCGAACAGGGCAAGTAATGGCTGAATATCTGATTTAAAACTAAGAGCTGTGCTGCAATCTTCTGCAAACAGGTTCAAGCAAGATAAGCCCGATGCTAGTTAATGTAGATATGTAATGATTAAATGTCACTGTTTGTCTTTTCATTATTTCTTTTTTTCCCCCCTAAATACCCTTCTTCCAATTCCTGGGTGTGCAGCGCTTTAAAGACTCATAATGTGTAAACATGTTAAAATGTTCTTTTCATAAAACCCTCAGGCTTATTTTGTGTGATAATTAGACTTTGATGTTTTTTTTTTTTTAAGTGATTCCAACTATTCTGTTAGCACTTAGCCTGTGTGTAAGTTGCTTTTATTTATATAAGTTATCTCAGGACATGTTCTGAGCAGGTCTAGACTTCACAGCGTTGTTTTCAGAGACCCAACGTGCCCCCTGGGAGCGAGCACTTGGCAGGGAAAAACTCCCTTTTAACGAGAAGAAACCTTGAGGTTCTGCCTCGACTGGCTGGGTTGGTAACGAGTGACATAATGACAATAACAAAAAAACAATTATGTTGGGGTGGGGCGGGGGGGGCAGCGATGTAGGTGGCTGCAATCACAGATCCCCACTGGAGAAGAGAAAAATCAACTGCGAATGGTGACGCACCAAGTACATTAAAATTAAAAATACATTTAGTTTGATTTCCGTTGCTCCCCGTATGAACTGAAAACTAATTGTTTCATTGTGCATCGGTTTTCTATTATGTTGTTTCCCCGTCTTGGCAGCCGTGCAGGTTGAACTCTCCCCAAACCGGAGCGACTGGCCCAGCGCTCTTCGTCTTTGCTCCGGCTCATCCACAGCGCGCCATTGTCTCCACCGGTGGAATGGGGGGAAAGTTGTTTTTTTTTGAGAAAGTGGGGATGAATGGGAGGGGAAGAGTTCAGCCGAATCTACTTTTGCTTAAATCCTATTCATCTGCCGGGCACAAGGCAGGGTAAGCTGTTCCCCTGGCACGGGGTCTGTCTGAGGGGCCGCGTGGGGCCCTCCGGAGCTTTATCTCCTCTCCCTGTGCTCCTTGGGATAAACGGCTCCACGTGGAGGACTAATCTCCCATCCCTTCTCCTTTTCCGTTCCCCCCTTCCCTCCGCTCCATCTGCCGGGACCTCGCTCCTTTCCCCGCGTGAGACACAAACAGTTCGCCCAGGAGAGCCTCGTTAAAGCCGCACCACGGTTCGAGCCTGGTTCTGCTGGTTTTCACGAAATGTGTTAATTTTACGACTCTAAAGCCGGCAGTAAAAACGAAGGCCCGGGCTAATTAGCCGGCGGTGTGAGGTGAGTGGCAAAGCGTCAGCATGCCACCGCTCGAGGTGCCTTAATCATTGTTTACGAGTGAGCTCAGCGGGGTTTTTTGGCTCTTGCTCTCTACTCCTCACCTTCCTCTATAGTCCCGATTTAGCTCCGTATCCCCCACTAGCTCTGCTCCATGCTTTTTCTCCCTTCTCAGCAGCATAAAGACAGAGATCTAGAACTGTGCCTCTGAAAGAAAAAAAGTCCCTTCTTTCGCACTAAGAGTTTCTCTTACTTTGCGTTTCACTTTAAGGGCAACAAAATACCCTTTGACAAGCTGATATATCGCATGTGAAGATTGTCAGTCATCCAAATCCTGCCGTATCCGATATAACCAATACATAATCACATAGCATAGTGATTTTTTCCCCCCACCTTCTTCTTCTGCATGAGGTTTATTTAAAGAGTGTCCCTTAATGGTGCTGTTTCATAAGTGGCTACAAGCCTCATTTGGCTTTGTTGGGCTGGCACAATGAGTGGATTGGGGGGGTGGGGGCGAGGTGGAGGGGGGGGGCTTGCCATTGAGAGGTAAGTGTATTACCATTCATGGAAGAGAGAGAAAAGGAGGCTGCGGAGTAGAAAGTGGCTGCTGCCTCTTTAAGATGGGTTTAAGTGATCAAAATTTCATGCAAGGCTGCAATTGGTGGTATAATGTTGCTCTTTAAGAGAGTTGCCTAATGATTGCCATGTGTGGACAGTGGGTTTTGGAAGGGGATTTTGTGGAGGCAGGGGCTGGGGGCCTGAGACTAGGCCAGACTGTGAAGTAGACTGGTGAGGTCTGGTGGGGGGAGGGGGGGTTGGGGGCTGGGGGGCTGCTGGGGGAGCTTGGAACGCTGAGTGGAGAGGAGAGAGAAGTCTCACGGAGGGGCTCAGAAAAGGCCAGCCATATGAGATTACAGCATACCTAAGAAATGTGCTCGTCGGGAAAGTTTGTGTATTTTGGGAAGTGCTCCAAATTTTCCACAGACAGCTTTTTATTTTTTGGGTTATCTCACTCCCCCCCCCCCTCTCTCTTCGTAGTTTGGACTAATTGCGTGGCGTAGCGCCCGCTGAGTCAATATAAGAAAGTCTGCTCCCCCCTCCCCCCCCTCCTCCTTCCCTCACCTCTCTTTCCAAACATTCACTGATAGTATGTGTATTTTTCAATGCAAAGGATAACATGTCTGTATATTTTTCGAGCGCGCGGGTTCAGGGTTCTTTTGTAGGTTTAATTTGAAAAGGATGAAATTTTGTAGCTCGGAGAACCAATGTTTCCAGTTTGTGGCCGAGCGAGGAGCCGAGCAGTAGCAAGATAAGTTCTTAGGGGACACGCTCTGTCGGTGTCCCGGGAAAATAAACACCAGACATTAAGATGTTTGACTAAACTTGAGGAAGGGTTCATCTGGTATCATTTAAGTAATTGCAGTGTTTATTTACATTTAATGTTCATTAGTAAGCATTTATATGCACCTTACTTAGTTTAAAAGAGAAAATAAAGCTCATTAGTATCCTTAGTTTTAATACCATACCCTACTTTTTAGTCCTTTCAAAAACGTACGGCCGGCTGATTTGTCAAACATGGGGCTTCTTTGGATTGGCGGTGGCGAGCACAGGCCACATCTCCACCTGCTGTTCAGCTCCAACCCTGTCCCTGCGTCTGCTGTTGCCGCGTTGAGCTTCGAAGTCGTGCCAACGAGCTTCCATGGCGATGGTCAGGGGGCTCGACGCGCCGCTTTGACCGTGGTGCTAACTGCCTGACTCGGTGGCGCCTCAACACCTCGTCTTTCACAGGGTTTGGTTACATCCGTGCAGTCGGAGATGTGTCATTATGGTCTTCACCGGGAGGAAATTCTGCCACGCGAGAGGAAATCAAACACGCTCGGGGAAGTGGGCGTCGGAGCACGAAGACGCTTGTTTGCTGTTTCACTCCGTCCCTGAAGCAGCAGGTGGCTAAATGATGCAACAATGATACAAAGCTGAATAAACGGAATATTAGGCAAGATTCCAAGATCCAGGCACGATTCCTTGTAAATGTGTGTGCATTTACTGTGGAAAAACAAAAGAAAAATGTTTGTAGCGCGTTCAAAAGTTTGGACTTGGATTTTTAGATTGGTGCAAAAAGTGACAAGGCAAGAAAGTTTGTATTTCAACTGCAAATATTACTACACTTCCAACCTGTCTAAAGGAGAGATATGGCAGGAAATACATTGGATGGTATTGTGCGCACCTCCGGGTTTGAGATAAAATCAACATTGTTTTAAATTCATAGAACTGTGATATGTAGATTTATTTGCACATTTAGTACAGGCAAAGGAGTGCGAGTAGGAAGTTAATATAATGTAATTTGAACACTGATAGGAGACAAAATCCAAATTCATGGATAAGAGGCGATATGACACAAAGCAGTGGGAGGAAAAGGTATTTATCTGAATCCGGCTCCGTCGCCGGCTGCCCTGCTCTCTGTCCCCCTCTCTCACATAGATACTTATCGGCTTTTAGAGGCGCAGATTCGCCCCTATCACCCATCAACAGCACCTTGCGACACACGCTGCCTCACCACTACAAATCCCATTACTTTTATCCTTAGCTAATACTGGGGTGCTGTTGCCTCCTGTCAGGGCCCACGGCACAAACAATTTGCTTTCTTCCCCCTTCTATTTCACAGAACTGCTCATGGTCAGAGTGTGTGTGTTTGTGTGTGTGTGTGTGTGTGTGGGTGGAGGATGTGTGAGGCTGGTTAGGGCGAGCTCTGGGCCCTGCTAGAATTGTCACAAAACTTTGAAATGGTTGCCAGAGTTAAAGTCGCTGGAGGGGGCAAAGAGTTCGCTTTCAGGAGGTGTGCCAGTGTTATATGAGCGGCCTGATGAGACTGATAGGAACTCTGCCCGAATAGAAGGCAAACTCCTCTGATTAACAACCACAAGATGCTTTCCTTCCTACCCTTACATATATACCATATGTGTATAGGGAGCCTTTATGTGCCGTGCAGTCTGATAGACTCTCTGCAGCGGTAAGAGCCTCTCTCCCTCTCCCTCTCCCTCTCTCATGCACACACACACACACACACACACACACACACACACACACACACACGGCAGCCCATCATCCCTGATGCGTCAGGACTTGTTGTGTTCACTCTCAGGCCCGACTCCGCCTGCCTGACCCTCCTGACCCAAGTGCATTCCTTTCTGAGGTGATTGGCAGCCCATGCAAATACTACACAACCATGACTGGCATTAAGAGCCACTCCGTGCCCTTCCCACAATGCCCCCGGCCCCTCCCCGTCAATAGACGCCGAGCTCGCGTCATTGTCCAGATACAGTGACCTTTTACCTCTCCGAAGTTAGCGCTTCCTGGGAACCACCCCAGAACTTTTTCTCCGATCCGTATTGGAATGTGCGACACGTAGGCATGATCTCTCTGTTTACCTCCCCTCTCTCCTTGCTATCGCTGCGTTTTTCTTCTTCACTATCTCTGTCTGTATCCCTCTCCCCCTGGCAGTCCCAGCTGCGAACACAACATAGCAGGGGAATGTTTTTTTTGTTTTTTTTTAAAGCCCACTAAACAATATTCTATTAGCATAAATTTGGTTATGTTTCGCTGCCTTTCTGCAATGTCACAGTCAGATCTCTTTGCTTTAAGGATTGAAAGGTAAACAGCTTTGGGTGTTGTTTGTGGGTTGGCTTTCCTTCTTGGAATGACAAGGCCTTAGGGCAGCGAATGCAATACAGCTCTAACTGTGTCAAATCTCGCAGGGCTGGGAGGACCCCAGCCAACCTGTGTTCTCTAATGTCACACACCAGCAGTAAGCCAAGTCAATAAAATGAACACCTAAGTGATCAAAGAGGTGACAAGGATGCTCGTGACAGTGGGATGAAATTCCAAGTTACTTTTTGTCGCGACACAACAATATGATGCAAACCCCTTTACACACATGCACGCACACACACACATCTTCCCCTGCAGCACTCTACGTGAGTAGTAGTGGAGGGGCTTGGAGGTATTTGGATCATTAATAGACCCCACCACTGAGCTGTTGTGCAGTACTGTACACTCCCTGGGAATATTCCCTAATGATTCCTACGGACCTCGAGCTTGCTCCCTTTCCCCTCTCAGCCTAATGTCTTATTCCTTTTGTTCATTTGCCTTTTGTTCTTCCTCTTTATATTTTTGCCTCTATTCTTTAATTACTGTTCCCACCCAGCGAGGGCCCTGTCTCTGTGGCCCCCCATGTCCCAGGAGAAGCAGGGAGACGCGGCCATGTGGCTTCGCTGACAATGACATGAATGGCCGTGGTGGCAGGGCCACCTCTCTGTGGACCGGGACACGGGGAGGGGAGGAGCGGGGGGCAAGGGAGGCGGAGGAGGAGAAAGGATGGAGAGAATGAAAAGGGGTGGGAAAGATGAGCACAGGGAGCCCCGGTTCAACCCTTATTTCTCCTTCCCTATTCTCCGCGGTGGGGAAGGAATTCTTCGTCCCCTGGGTGGTTTTAGAGAGAAAGGTGGAATGAGGGTGGGGAGGGGAGGGGTTGCAGTTTAAATCACAGAGGACAACAGGCAAACACTATCAAAACTTCAGCCAATCCCCAATTTCTATCAGCACCTCAGCCTAAGCGATGTAACAGCAATGCCTTCGAGACCAATAAAAGTTTAAGCCCCCCCCCCAGTCAAATATGTGGTTTTGCTAGCGTCACTTCATTTGAATTTTTGAGATTGCAGAAACGACTTCTCACACACTTTTACTCTGGAGGGTTGTTTCCACATTCATCTGCTGAAGGCCCCGCTGTGCTCACCTGAGTCTAAGGTGTTTCCCCACAAATCAAATTGGTTTTTACCGGCAACACAAATTTGGAAGTCAGTGTTACGTCAACTGCCTTATCTCCACACTACTCTGACACACATTCACATCTTGTACCGGGATCACCTCAGCTACCTTGTTACACCCTGCCTTCATGTGCTACAACTAACCCTCCTGTAACAGTTCATTTCAGAGCGGTTCCACCTAATCATCTGTACTTCTACATCTTTTGTCTCTAGGCAACCAGTAGCTTTGTTTACACTGGCATGCACGACCAGTGTGTGCAATCAGTCATATGCATTTTGAAGTATAAATTATTTCTTAAATGACAGATGGATAATGTTATTGTGAGAGTTTATTTAGAGAATTAACCGTAAAGTAGAGGTAGTTATTGATTGATTCCACAATGGGATAATTACAGCGCCCCAGCAGCATGTACAGATAAAAAGTGCAGAAACCGATATAGAAGAGCAATAAATAATAGTAAGAAGACATAGAAAATCAACAAAAAGTGAAAAAATAAGAATGAGAAAATACTACAAATTCTATATATACAAATACTGTACATAGTGAAAACACCTTATTTGCTGCGGTATATGTGTATAAATGAACATTTTATTATTTGGTCCTTTGCCACAAAGGACACTTCTGATGCATAAACAGCAATATTGCATCCACTGAGCGATGCGGCTTTACGTTCTCCGATGAAGAGGGTAATAAAGACGGCAATAACGACGACGATAATGATAATAAAGATGAGGTTGGTGATGTTAATAACATGTTGTTAAACTATTCCCCCCTTAGCTTACCGTGTCATCACACAGAGCGCCATAAAAAATACCCATCCCGCTGCAAGAGCCCGCAGACGCATAAGTGTTTAATAGTACACACACATATATATCTGAGGAGTAAGTTTATATTCCCCCCAAGCTGACAACTTAATGCTCTCTCAGCCACAGCAACCAGATGAAATCAGATTGGCAGGATATCATGAAAATCCAGACTGAATACGCGCTCATGAAAATCTGTAGAATAGAATAATTCACATCTAAGCTTGAGAAGGAAAGACACAGTTGTTGCCCCCCCATCCCCCCCACCCCACCCCACCCCACCCCCATGTCTCCACACACACCATCATCATCCCACCCCCACTCTGCAACCCACGCGTGCTAGTCTCTGCCAACTAGTCTATGTTCATTCCGCACACATCTCACCAGATAATTTTTGTTTTAATAGAATCGCTTAAAACAATTAATTACAGTCGCCTTTTCTCCCCCCCACCCCCACTGCCATACACCTCTCTATCGCTCCCCCCACTCACACCCTCTCCCTCTCGCACTCATTCCCCCTGCGTCGTAGGAGATACAGCGGGTAATAAAAAGGCGTTTATTGGACGATTTTCTGGAGGCCCGTTGGTTATTAACATGTAAATTAAATCATCACAGCTGTTCCATTTTCAATCAGATGGAGTTTGAGGGAGGCGGGGCGCAGACGAGGACCCCGGTGCACTGATTTTATTACGCACACCTTCATTAGGAGCCCTGCAGCCACCATCACCGCCACCACAACAATCAACCTCCTGACATACACAAATGCACACAGGCAGACACACACACACACACACAAACACACACTGATAATGTGAAATGTTCCCAGCAGCATGTCAGCTACTCCCACGTAAACACTGATCCGCAGTATGAGAGCGGTCACTTACTGTTTTACCACCTTTCTTTTCTTTCTTCTTTTTTGAAAACTGCAAGATAACGAGTGCTGCTTGACGCAAACCAACTGCAATACTTGAAAGTATTCAGACATCACCCCCCCCCCCCCCCCCCACCACTCCTTTTTCTCTCAAATTCCATTTAAGATTCACCTTGTCCAGCCGGTGAAAATGTACATGAACCGGTGGCGGCCAAATGCTCATAGATCAATACTTTTCTCCTGATTGTTCCACTGAGTGGCTGTCGTCCGAGCTCTTGACCCAAACATGAAGAGCGACATGCTCTTAAAGACAATGACGCTTCACTGATGCTTGCGCAGAGAAAAGACGGTCCTGTGTCTTTGAACATAAAGCACCCAGACCCCCTCCAGTCCCCCACTGACACGAGCGGGCTGATGAACGGCTGTAACTCACCGACATTGACAGAAAACGTAGCCGATGATGGACTCCGTCTATGACCATTTTTCTAATCCGTGTACATGCTTTAAAGGGCCCAGAAACGACTAATCTAAAAAACGAGGGGAATTTAAAAGCACATGGCGGCAAGACTTTGCCTGTGATGAGATATTGGTATAAGCCCATGTTGAAAGGTTAATGTTACCCATAGAAGGTGCTAATAGTTTTGGTTTGACAATGGCCTGTGGGGAGTGTGGTGGAAACTAATAGAAACTAACTCATTGACACATAAATTGTACATTTTCAACAATTTCATTAGCATCCACACCATCTTACTGTGACATATATCAATAGAGCTGAAGTAAATGGCCTTTTTTCCATGCTTTTCCTCTTAACTCACGGGCCTGGGAGGATATTGATCTTTCATCTTTTCAGAGGAAGAATCACATTATTGCCAATAGAGAATAAAGTGCCGCAGCCATATGGAAATGAAAGCATAGGAAGCGGCGGCATGCGGCAATAAAGTAAGACATGTCCAAACATGAGCAGCATTTATCTTCTTAATAAGTATAAATGGATTGGCAGGTTTTGCAACATAAATGCTTTGTAGTCATCAGCTGAATTAACAAAAAAGAACCTCAAAACAGTGAAAAAAGTGGAATTTAAGGAAGCATTAAAGTGATTGTCTTTGTGTGGCGGTTAAAACATTAACATTTTTGACCTTCGTGAAATTTTTGCCTTTGAAGAAAGTGGAAATCCGTCAGGAGATTGTATCCCAGGATGAGGAAGGTGAGGGTTTGTCTACGTGTTTGGCTGCTGAAGAGTCAGACAGCAGCTTGTACGGGTAGCGGCAAGATAATGGATTGACCTCTAGTCTGCCCGCGCCGAGAGTGGCTGCATTATAGCAAAGCCAGTGTGAATAAAAGAAAAGATGGTTATTTTTAGAGCCCCCCCCGATTGAAATGCTGAAGGAATCTGCCACCAGGCTTAGAGGAGCGGAGAGGAGAAAGCGATAAAAACACAGTGAAGGAGAAGAAAAGAGAGAAGCCAAAAGGAAAAATTAGAAGAGCTGATAAAAGATACAACAAGAGGTGCGGGAAGATGTAGATGAGGAGAAAAATATAAACATTTGGCTGCACCGAACGCCGCAAACAGACAATACACAATCCTAAAAGGAGATGCGTAATTTACATAAATTATATATTAATCCAGATTAATTAGCATATATATTTGAATTAGGATTTAAAGGCTTTAAGGCCTATTTTGATTATTCCACTATGACTCCAACCCCTGATCACTCTGAAAAGACGATGTCAATTTTTATATTCAACATTAATACACTATGCTAATAGTGGCTAATAGTGATATGCAGATTTAGTTAATTACTAAATGGGTTTTACTCCACTTTGCCATGCTTTGCCACTGTGAGTCAAGTATGTTTGTTTTAGTTTATGTTCAAAGAGGCTTATAAGAACTCACATCCTCCAATTAATGCGAGGGGATAAACTTTGGTGGGTTTTTGGCTTGTTTCCCATTTTTCTTGAAACAATAAAAGCCCATCCTACATCCCCCTCCTCTCATCTTTATGATTATTGCCGTCGTGATCGTCTGTGCCATCGCTCTAATTTGCCTCATTAGTTACAGTAGTTAGTGCAACGATGATCCTCCTATAATATGTCCCCAACCTTTATGTGTAATCCACAGCGACTATACATGCCTGCGTCAAGCCCTATTAGAAACAGAGAAATAATCTCCATCTCTGTTGAATATATCCACCTCGTAAACGAGCGTGCGAGTCATTGGCGCGGGCGGCTGTTTTATGACTTAATCTCCTGCTGTAACGCAACTTTGCTACGTGTCATATTGGTTTATTGTTGTGGCGTTGGGTAATCAATAGCACGGATGTTGGGACGCCGTTGCGGCTCCTGTTCTGGGATTGATCTACAGAGGATGGGCGAGGTTTTTTCCCGCCCTCGAGATGACAGGCCGGATATCACGCGCTTGTAGTTTCTAAAACTTTCCGGAGAGATCACAAAGGAAGTGTATTTACCGACGCAGTTTGTTTTTTTAATATTTTCTCTCGCACCCTCTAAGATAGTCAGCCCACAGCGTTATGTAAATGCGCGTATGCAAATGTGATAATGTCAAACAGCTATTTATGACGTTCCTCCCTCACTGTCTCTCACTTAATGAGCGGTGAGTGACTCACAAGAGGAGACTCGCGGAAACTTATTTATCCCTGACTTACGTCTCCGCACCCACTTTTCCTCGCCCACTGCCCC
>CAESWR010002607.1:27719-42800 GCA_903171835.1 Mullus surmuletus | reverse complement strand
TACCCCTTCCCCTCCTCTACCCCTTCCCCTGCTCTACCCAAGTCACAATCAAACAGTCAACATGCCGTCATCAAGAGCAATAGTTGCCATGGTTCTGGTGTTGTGTGCTGATGGAGCAGTTCTGGGTCTGTACATATTGAAAAAGAAGTTTTGTTGTAATGAAGAAGCTAATCACTGCTAGCTAACAAGCCTCGTGGATGTAGGTGTCAGACGTTGGTGTGTGTGTGAGCAGTCAGAGGTAAACACCTGTGGTTGGACCTGTTAGCATCCAGACCCCTTGGTGGCTAGTCTGCTCCCGCACAATCTCTGTTTCAAGGGCTGTTTGGCCCCTCAGGCCCGGGAGACCCCTACCACTCACGTCAATGCACACAACTAAGGGGAGGGGCTAATGGGGGGGGCAAGGATTCAGCCTTATTTACATCGTAGAGACAAAGAATGAAGCCGTGGCTCCAATGACGCAAGTCGTAATTCTTTGAAAAAAACAACAAAAATCCCAGCTACTCTTCCCTTCAGCGCCAGGACGGCGCCACCTGCTGGTGAGCCGCTCTCTCAGCCTCTGGTGGTCCTGAGAGCGTCAGCAGCAGCCGCCGACCTTGTCCTCTCTCGTCGCCGTAAAACGCCTCGTCGGCTTCTAACAGAAAGTCGTGATTTGGTCGCAGACAAAAATAAAAAAGCATATTTTCGAGTTCTGCTGAGACTTCAGATGCTTCTGCTAATTGCCTGTTTTTGTTGTTGTTGCTCGCCGACTCCCACTCTCTCTCTCTGATCACTGCTAATTGGCTTTTCAAAGTTCCAGCTACTTGTTCTTCCTTGATCTCTGACCTCTACAGAGCGATTCAGAGGAGCTCCCTCACAGAGTGGGCGGGGCCAGGCGGGGGGGTGATGGCCCGCGCCCACCTGATAAACGCACGCCGGCGCCATCAAGGATACAAAAGCTCCTTCAATCGCCAACGTCCGGCATCTGGAAAAGTCGGCTTCTCGGCTAAAACTCTTGGCAGAAGGTTTCGTCTTCGTCTGCTTTCAAGGACGCAGAGAAACAGCTGCGACACAGAGCTTTTTTAAACCACTGCCAGAGGACGAGTGACGCAAGTCCTCCATTAGTGCCAGGGAGCAACAACAGCGCCGCGGCAAGAACGATGGGATGTCAATCACCGTGACGACCGTTAGATGGCGCAGCACAATACGGCTTAGTTTGTATCAGAACCACAAACCCAGTTGATGGTTCCCATCAAAACCAGTACCAGAGGAGCTGCTCTGTGTTTACTTCAGAGTTTTTCCCTCCATCGTGTCAGGACGCTGTCTGATCATAGGTGATGTGTGTGTGTGTGTGTGTGTGTGTGTGTGTCTGATGACTCTATTTCCAAGTGATGACCTGATGCATTAATGTGATTTTTGGAATGCGGTCACCGTGGAAACAAGTGCACTATTGTTGTACTGTTGCCCTGGCTGATGATTTTCCACAGACGCGAACACACAACCCCAAAACAGGGGTTTTTGGTTTATTTTGAAAAGAAAGCGGGTGTTTTATGTTTGTAGCTGCGTCCGCCTTCCTCTGCCGCTCCAGCTGAATTGAAGCTTTGCGTGTCTGTGAGTGCCGGAGCTCAGACGCAGTCAGTGGAAACACACACACTGGTTATAATGGCTCAGTATTTTCTCCGCTGCCGTTCCGCACCGCAGGCGGAGTAGGGACGGAGGCGGTGGAAATTGGGGGTTAGTGTATGAAATAGGGATGCAATGATAGCGATACAGGTATCAAACCGATGCTGCGCTAATATACTCGTACTGTTTAAAACTTTAAAACTTTGTACTGCAGTGAGACTTGTGACAAACAAAACATACTGAGGAATGTTGTTCAAATAACAGACGATATCTGTGGAAAAACAAAGTAACTTTCTGTTCTTTATGACTTCTGCATGAGATCATGTCATAGTTCTGCTCTTAGTTCCTTGGCTAAGCTAGCTGCTAGCTGTGGGAGTGGCCAGTCATCACCTCCAGGCTCTGTAGCGTTGTTAACACGATGCTACGTGTCCTGATTGCTAACTTGGCGGTGAGTGCACTGGGGGGGGGCGGAGTCAAACAGACCACAAATCACTGCGTCTTCTTTAAATCTGACAACGGAGGAACCAACCAGAAAATACAGAGCTCCGCCTCCGTCAGTTCCGCGGGAGTCATGGAAACCGACTACTAGGAGACGGCGAGGAGACTAAATCACAGACGGAGGATGAAAAGACCACAGCCGGAGACGGCGATTTTTTCTTCTTCCCTTTAGAGGAAACTTGAGGACTTCAGAGGTTCAGAGTTTTATCTGGACGCGAGCGACGGGTTCACGTCCCTGCTCTGCCTCGCTGCTCACCGCTCAGCGCCAGGAAGTGCTGTCAGACGCCAGCAGGGGCTGAGGAGATGTGAAGGAGAGAAGGAGACAAGGAAGGAAGGAAGGAAGGAGAGAGGGCAAGAGTGAAGGAAAGCGGCACACAGAGGAGGCACCTCAGCAACTTCCTCTGCTTCTTTCCCTCCTTCCTCTGCTTCCTTCCCTCCTTCCACTCCATCCTTCCTCTGCTTCCCTTCTCTCCCTCCTCTGCTTCCCTCCATCCTTCCTCTGCTTCCCTCCCTCCTTCCTCTGCTTCCTTCCACTCCATCCTCCCTCTGCTTCCCTTCTCTCCCTCCTCTGCTTCCCTCCCTCCTTCCTCTGCTTCCTTCCCTCCTTCCTTCCATTCATCAGTCCGTCACTCTCTCTTCCTTATCGTTTGTTTCCTCCTCCTCTTCCTCCAGCTCCACATCAATGAGTTTTCACCAGTCAGTCACACCTCATCGTCCACAGACACACACACACACACATCTTCACACACACGGTGCTACTATTACAGTAAGAGCTGTGAGTGTGTGTGAGCGTGTGAGTCACCTATCAGCTCGCTGTGAGTGTTGCTCTTAAGAAGCTCGATAAGGAAACGTGAGCAATCGGAGGCCACGCTGGAAAGGTGGACGTCTGGACTCGACAAACTTCCAGGATGGAGGCGAGAGCAGGAGAACCTGCGTGTGTGTGTGAGCGAGTAAAGGATATGGGCTGGAGACCAGGCGGATGCACCAGCTGCGAGGGCAGGTGGTCTGCTTCAGGCAGAAGAAGACCACCGGTACGAGCTCCGGGTGCGGCACCACCAGCACGCTGGTGTCGCTGCTGCCGTCCTCCTCCTCCTCCAGGATCCTCTCCTCTTCTACCTGCTCCTTCTTCTCCTCCTCTTCCTCGGGAGGCGGGGGGCGGCGGCAGGGGGAGGAGGAAGCGAGGACATCATCACCGTCGCCCCCAGCCGGGGCTGCGGTCGCCCTGGAAATCGTCGCCGCCGAGCGCGCCGTCGCTGGTGGTGTTGCGACGCCGGGGCCCTCCTCCTCCTCGCTCGTCATGGCAACGCGGCGGTCTGCGACGCGAGAGAGAGAGAGAGAGGAGACACAGAGAGGGAACATTTTTAAAAACTACACTTCATTGACCTCGGGATACGAATCGATGCGCGGCGCAGCAGAGGTTCATAGATCAGCGCCGGGTTTATATTTAACTCCATTGTGAGGAGAAAGCAGCGAGACGGAGCCGCTAAAGCTGCTTCCTGAGCCGCTAACCCGCCTTGCTAAGCTAATTGTCATGGTAACGGCCACGGAAAAAGAAAGCCTCAAAGTCACGCCGGGTTCTATGTGCCGCTATTCTACAGCCGGGAACACCTCGCCACAGAGACGCCACTCTGCTTCCACAGCACCTGCAGGAGTCGGGAGGACAAAGGCAACAAAAGTCAGCTATTTAAGACTTGTGCGTTTCAAATATGATTATCGAAAAGTTTGAGCCAGTAAAACTCAAACCAACCCGACTCCGCCCACCTAGCAGGGGTCCTCAACCTTTTTAGCCCCAGTGAGGGACCGGCTTCATGAATTCAAATGTTTCTGTGGACCGTGTAGAGCGCAGGAAGCTCCCATCACACAATCTTTGTTAGCTCATCGTACAGCTGGGCAATATGGACCAAAACCCATATCCCGATATATTCAGGCTGAATGTCAATATACGATAAATAAACCAATATTTCTTTCTACAAAGTGAGCTAAAAGTTCAGGCAAAGTCCAAGTCAAATATGACATGTCACAAGAAACATGTTATTTCAATGAACAGTTGTAAAAACAAATCAATAGGTTTCTTCACCTGGTGCAAACTCAGCAAGTGGCCAGTGGTCCCCAGTGGTCCCCAGTGGTCCCAAACCCCTGGGGACCACTGGGGACCACTGGCCCAGAGGTTCCATCGGGGTCTGAGGGGAAATGCCCCGGCTGAGGCCTCCAATAAACGCAACTCAATGACTCTATTAATGTCATGACAAAGGTGTGTAGTCATATAACTGCACAGCTGCAATGAGGGTGATGGTGCAGCGCTAACGGAAACCAGCACCTGACCTCACCTGAACTGGGAGTGAGAGCATCGTTAGAGGAGGCGGCCAAACACGCGCGGCTGCAGACTTTGCATCACGGGAGATGATGTAAAAGAGGCAATGTGGAGAAAGTGTAAAAAGCTCAGATAAAGAGAGGAGGAGGAGGAAGAGAAGGTGGAGGAAGAGGAAGAAGAGGAAGAGGAGGGAGAGGAGGGACAGGAGGGAGAGGAGGGACAGGAGGAGGAGGAAGAAGATGAGGAGGAGGAAGAGGAAGAGGAAGAAGAGGATGAGGAGGAGGATGAGGAGGATGAGGAGGATGAGGAGGAGGAAGATGAGGAGGAAGATGAGGAGGATGAGGAGGAGGAAGAGGAAGAAGAGGAAGATGAGGAGGAGGAGGAGGAGGAGAGGAGGATGAGGATGAGGATGAGGATGAGGATGAGGATGAGGAAGAGGAAGAGGAGGAGGAGGAGCCAGAGGTGAGTTCAGAGCTTTACTCAGAGATTTAGTTCAGAGGAATCGATGCTGCAGAGAAAAGACTGAGCAGCTCCTGCTGATGGATATTTCCAATCAGCTGTTCGCTCTGAGCCGAGTGAGCGAGCGAGTGAGCGAGCGAGCGAGTCGCCACATCACATGACCGCGACGGCATCGTCACACACACTTCAGATTTACAGTCTGTCCTTTTTCCACTGAGAGAAACTACGTCTTTGTCTGAGGAGTTTGAGCATTTCTGTCTCTGATGTAGTTGGTTCTGAATATGTGTGTTTTGTTGTGACTGCGTTCAGCAGAGAAGTGTGTGTGTGTCCCCCTGCTGAGGGCTTTGTGCTACTGCGCCTTTACGCTCTGATATTGATATCACATATCAGTCCCATATCAACAAAAAAATATCGGCCTGCATCTAAAATCTCCAATATGAGGTATTGATGTTATTTTTCAGGGTCTTTTTATTTATTTTATTCAGTTGTAGAAATTCTTCTGTTTAAGGTTCAAATATATGTGAGTCATTGGTTAATAAATCAATGGGTCTGTGTTTCTCATAGCTACTGTTGCTGACTATTGTTCTCTGTTTGAGTAACATCACCTGATCAGCCTTTTCTAACATTCCACACTACAAAGTAAGTCATAGAAGTATGTATGACTCCTGCTGATATCGGATCGATATCGGTATCGGCCGATAGTCAAAGCTGCAATATCGGTATCGGAAGTGAAAAAGTTCTATCGGGACGCGCCGACTTCTGTCGTGTGTTTGATTGATGTGTGTGTTTTCCTCTTAAGTTCCGGTTTTACAGAGAGAGGTAATTCTAAGTAAAAGGAAACTTCCGTAAATTACGCTCAATGTGAAGCCAAGTCTATGGACGCCTTTTTATTTTTCCTCCTGTTCACCATCTGTGTTACTAAACCCACAACGTAACATCAGGACAGAGCAGGTTCCACTTTATTACTCTCCAAATCTGGGGCATTTTTCACATTTCACATTAAAGTGTGTTTCCTTTGACACCCAAACACTCACACACGCGTTTGTTATTTAGACAAAAGCTAAATTGGTAACAGGACTCTGTTACAGTCAGGAGGCGCGTCCGGCTGATCGGAGCCGCAAACTACAGCAGAAAGTCCACCATAAATCAAGTTACTTTCTGCCAAATCGAGAGACGGACGCAAATCTCAGCATCTGGCGGGTGATCATCGGTCGCTGAGGAGACGACTGCACACTTGATGGAAACCTGCAGGGAAATGAGAGGACAGCGGCGGCGCTAATAGGAACCCACGAGGAGGGAAAATGATGCACGCAGGCGGAGCCAAAGAGGAGAAAAGCAATAAATAAAACACACAGCAGAAATGAAAGCAAATATCCAGAGACGAGGATCCACGAGTGCAGGTTTAGTCCTGATTAACAGCTGCTCTGACGGCTGACGCTCCAAAACACGGAGCCTTCGTGAGGACGGAGCCACGCGGGTCAAACTTCAAAGGCGTCTTACAGGCTGTTTACTGTCAAACTCCACCATCACCGGCTGCGTTTCCCTGCAGTCCATGTTGGGGTTAAGGTCCTTATTGGGGTTAGTGAAACATTGTGAATAAGGCGTTTCCATGGTGATCAAACAGGGTTGTTCCTGTCTCCATGGTGATTGTAATCAATGGTGATCTGGCGATCAAAGCAGCCACGCACGGAGAAGGTCTGCTACAAACCCTGCTTGGTGTAACTTTGCGCTCCCCTTTTCGTGGATCTGTCTATCCCGCTACTTTCTAGCGTCTCCAAATGCCAGGATGTTTGTGTCTTTCATCACACTGATGAAGTGATTGGTTTCCTCCTCACTCCAAAAGTGTGGCGTGGTGTTGCTCTCGCCTTTGGCCATGTTTACAAGGAGTTCCTGGACTCCAAAGACAGACATTCCTTGCTGATAGAACATGCGCACTGATTCATCTTACACGGCCACACAAAACCGGGTTGTTACTGATATTCCACTTAGAAAAGACTGATTGACTGCATGGAAACGCAGCCACTGACTCTAAATAAAAACCAAATATCAAAGACTCAAAACCTCCAAAATCCCAATTCAACTGCATCATGGTCTGGGTTTAACGTTGAAAAGGTGAAATCGGAAGATGAAGTCAGAACACTCTGAGAAGGGCGGGGCGAGCGGGGTCGGGGGGGGGGGCAGCAGAGTTCAAGTGGCAATCTAATTTCCGTCACAGGTGTCGCGCCTCGGCGTGCGGCCCCTCCAGAGGGGCTTCAGAACTCAGAAATCAATTTAACTGTGAGTCGGCTGTTAATGATCAAATTCCCCCGTCATTAACCCCGAGGTGAAGGCGCGCCCGAGGCCTGATGTACGGCGCGGGCGCGGCTTCCGTTAATCTGCCACACATAATACCAACACGCCGTAACGAGCGGCGGAAACAGCAAAACACTCAAACCGCGCCGGGCTTCGGGGGGAGGAGGAGGATTCCCTCTGCTAACGATGTCCTCAAAACTGGTGCCAACGCTGAAAAAAGTGAAACTAATGACGCTGAAAATGTCATTCCGGATTTCAGCGATTTATGACTGAGAAAAAAAATGCTGCGTGTTGACCAGAACAACACTTATTATGGTAGTCGGATAGAAAGCAGCAGGCCTGAGTGAGCATGTTGCGCACAGACAACAGTTATTACGGTAGCCGAGCAGGAAGCAGAGAGTGTGAGTGAGCATGTTGTGTACAGAATAATACTGAAATAATAACATTTATTTGTAGAGCACTTTTCAAAACAAGGTTACAAAGTGCTTAAACAAGAAACACTTATTACGGTAGGCGGGTGGGAAGCAGAAACCGTGAAGGAGCCCGTTGCACACAGACAACATTTATTACGGTAGGCGGGTAGAAAAAAGAAAGCGTGAGGGAGCACGTTGCTCAGAGGTCGGCTCCCTCTGCTAACGATGTCCCTTAAAACTGGTGTCAACGCTGAAAAAAGTGGAAATAATGACGTGGTGGCGAGGAGTCAGTGTGCGGCGCGTCCCGCTCCGCCGCCGCCTGGTTACCGCGGAGTTAATGGTCCCGATAACGCCGCTGAATAATGGGCCTAATTTCACCGGGACGACAGACGGCAGCTATTAAACAATGTTTTATCTGACTTTTTGCTGGCGAGCCCGAATGACTCACTGCAGAGGAGGGACGAGTCTTTGAAGTTTGACTAATTCGCTTCATTTTTAATTTTCCAGCCAAACACCTCGTTTCACTTGACAAAGGTAGAAAAACGGCCTCCGTCCCGTCGGTCCCGAGCAGCTCCTCAACCAGGCGTGACTGCAGTGAAGACTTTTTCATGCATATGTTTGCCTTGTGCGCTGGGCTGCTGATTTAGGAGCCGCCGCCGCCGAAGCTAATAGGCAGCTTCACATGTTGGTCGCTGCTCAGCTGAGCGCCGCCGACGGAGCGCTGAAGTGGGAGAGGCCTGTGACAGTGATTAACGACGAGTGCCACGCGCCATTTGACCTTCACTAATCACGCATCAGCTGCCGGCTCGTACATCAAGGAGCGCCCGCGGCGGGGCGGAGGGCCGCACCGGGAGAGTGTGTATTAACACACATGCCCAGCCGAGGCCAGCGCGGCCCGTCGCGTCTTCAAAAGCACAAACAAATGTTTTGATGTATTGCGCCAATCAATCAGAGGTGTTTGGGGAGGCTGACTGGGGAGAGTCGACACCGTAACCTCTGCAGCAATCAATGATGGAGGTTCAGGAAGTTCAAAAAGGTGGCAGATGGTTTGGTGGCCCTCCAGGTGGTCCTAGGAGTCCATATTACAAATCCTATTGCATCTATTAGCTTCAACTGTTGGCAAACTACAGACCCATGTCAAACCTCCCCTTTATAGCCAAGACTGCAGAGAAAGTGGTTTTTGATCAACTCCAAAAAGATTTGCAGTCAAATGGACTTTTTGACAAATTTCAATCAGGGTTCCGACCTCATCATAGAACGGAATCGGCTCTGATCAGAGTGGTTGAGGTTGAACACGACTGGGGAAAGGTTTTACTTCTAGTCTTATTGGATCGGAGTGCGATAGTTTGATACTGTGGATCATAATATACTGTTGACCAGGTTGGAAACTTGGGTACGACTCAATCGGAACAGTCCTGGAGTGGTTCAGGTCCTACTTGGAAGAAAGGACTTATTTTGTGACCATTGGAAGTTTTGAATCTGATCGAATGGCACTGACACATGCGGTCCCTCTTTTGTTCCGCCTGTATCTGCTACCTGCGGGTCAAAGTCTGCAGAACTTTAATGTTGACTATCAAAGTTATGTAGCAGTAGAAACATCAACCCAGACTCGTCTCCTCCAACTGAGCTACAACTTCCCTCCATTTGAGAGAAACGACCAAGCTAGCAGTTAAATCACGCTAGCAGCTGTTGGTGGTTTTGACCTCCGCGCAGACGTTCCTGTGAACGTGGAACATATGAAAACTATCTTTGAAGATCACTTCAGACCGCAAAATTAAGATCCAGGCCGTCCAGCAGGTTGCAGCAACGTAGCAATAAGCTGTTCACTCGCATTGAGTGTGTGTGGCAGAAACACCGCGTGGTGGACGGCAAAACATTCACACCTCCAACCGTGAATAGACATGGGAGGATTTGTCGCATCGTAGAAGCTAAGCTCCGCCTACTTTTCACTGTGTCCATCATTCTTAGGTGTTGGGTCTTGTCCATATAAGGAGAGAAATTACGATTCTCTCGTGAATGTTGTCACTTTAAATAACCCAATGATAGTTAATTTACTAAGCAAAAGTCCTGTTTGTCTTTTCGGCTCTGCCAATCTGCAACAGCAGCTTGCTAAGGGCGGCGCCGCATCCCAGAGCGCCGCGGCGGCTCCTAATGATGCTCCTAACTGACACATGAAAAGTTCTGGCGGGCACCGTTCCCGCCCGGCCCCCGACATTGACATTTTCCTTCAAATAACAACAGCGGCCATTTGCACATCGACATACCAACAGAGAAACAAACGCTGAGGAAGGAGCGCTCGCGGCCGTTAGCGGCTCAGATTGATCTGAGAGTAACTGAAGGAACACGGGAATGTCGTCTGCGGTCCGAATCCCTGCGGAGCGGCAGGATGGATCAACATCTGCATAAATCTGTATTATTCTAGCCAGGAGAGTAAACAAGCAATAATGCAGTACTTAAACACACAGACGGCCGCATTCGCCGGCCGTCCCAATCCAGCTCACATTGTTGCCGATTCCTCAGCTGACCGATTCATCCGCCTGGTCGAGACTCGCTGTGTGAAAACATTAATCATCTGAACCGCACGGAGGCTGCGGCACAAACAGCCGCCGGCCCCCAGGAAACCACGGCTGCTTCACAAAATGTTCGCTCAACTCCCGTTTTACATCTCCGAGTGTTTCCGGAGCGATGCTCCACGCCGCACATTAAACAATCTGCTCAGACGACGAGTCAGCGTTTGGTTCACACGTCTGAAGCATTTCAGTCTGTCAGCTCTTCACTGCAACGCAAGAGAGGACATTCTTCAACCTCACATCTTCAGCTCTTTTTCGTTAGAGCACGAGAGCCACTGAGAACCAGTAAGAGCCAATGAGAACTCGTGAGAACCAGTAAAAACCACTGAGAACAAGTAAGAACCAGTGATAACCTGTAAGAACCCGGGAAAGCCGATGAGAACCTGTGAGAACCAGCGAGAACACGTAAGACTCAGTTAGAACCAGTAAGAACCACGGAAAATTGTAAGACCCAGTGAGAACTAATAAGAACCAGTGAGAACCAGTAGGAACCAGTGATAACCTGTGAGAACCCGGGAGAGCCAATGAGAACCTGTAAAACCCTGTGAGAACCAGCCAGAACCAGTGAGAACCTGTATATATATACATATATATATATATATATGTATACAAAAAATGTGACATCACTTCCTCTTAGGGCTTTGGTAGAAATGTACACAAACATTTCAAAATAAATCCCAAATTGTAAACATCTTTTTTTACAAAGTGAAACAAAATTATGAATCAAAATAATCTTCTGAGTTGAATAACTAAACAAATTCCGCATTACCTCTAGTAATCGATCATGATGGGAGGCGATCGGTTGTGTATCGGTGAGGTTACACGGCAGAAACTGGGAGAACTCTCAGAGAGAGCTGAGACTCAGCCAGAGAGTCTTTGCCTCTGATCAGTGAGGAACATCACCTACTTTCTGGGTTCCACAGCAGCCAGCTGGCAGCCGCTCGCCGAGCCGGAACCCCCTCAGAGTCGCCCCGTGTGTGAGGGGGGGGGGGGCAGCAATGACTCACTGCTGAACTGCTTGTGGGTGGAACAGTGTGTGTATGTGTATGTGTGTGTGTGTGTGTGTGTGTGTGGACTGGCCTGGCTGTGTTGAGGCATCACATGAGTCTGCAATGTTGACTCTGTTGATACTCTGACTGAGTGTGTGAGGAACTCCACAATGCCGAGGTTCATCAAGGACCAGAGTTGGCAGATCCGTCAGTCCGTTGGTGTCTGTTGACATGGAGGTCCGGAGTTGGTTTCACGTCTTGGACCAATCAGCACTGATCACTGATGGTTCCTCTTCTGCCTAACCATCAAACATGATGATAACTACCTTTTAGTGCAGGGTTGATGCTTCTGAAGGACGTCAGGACGTCACAATCAGAGCAGATGGTCTCTCTATAGTGAAGATCATCCAAACGTCCCTCCAAGATTTTTTTACGCAGGGGTTCCTCCAAGAGGTCAGATGTTCTACACTGTTCTTTGCAGTGCCTGAGAGAACCTTCAGAAGGTTTCAGAAGGTTCCCTTTATTTAACAAAAAAGAGGGTTCCTCTCAAGGGAAGAGCATCCAAAAGTTCCTCCTAGATTTTTCTTACCCAGGGGTTCCTCCAAGAAGTCAGATGTTCTTCGGTGTTCTTTGAAGTGCCCAAGAGAACCTTTGGGAGAGCTCAGTATGAACAGAGAGTTCATCACCTAACAGCCTTTTCCAAAGAAGAGGGTTCCTCTAAAGTAAAGAGCATCCAAAAGTCTAAGATTTTCTGTCAACTTCAAGTGAACCTGCGGCTGCAGATTGATCTTCTTCATGTGCTGTTCAAATGTCATCAGATGGAACCCTGGAAATAAAGAAGGTCCATCAGGCAGCAGCAGGAGACGATGCGTGTGGAACCTTCCCGACTGTTAACGCTCCGTTTTAATTCTCACCATTCCTCACTCCCACTTTAATTCCTGGAAAGCTCCTCGGAGGCGCCGCCGGCGGAGACGACGCCTCCTTAAAGCGCCGGCGTTTTCATAAGCTGAGGAAACACTCCAACGGAATCAGCCTCTAATTGATGGCGGCGAGATCCCATAAAGCTGCTGGAGACCATGAGGAGGCCGAGGAGGCTGAGCCGGAATTAATATGTGGAGCCACGTTATTTACGGCCGCCGCGCGAGGAGGAGGAGGAGGAGGAGGAGGGAGGAAGGGGGAATGTGTACGGGAATCACTCAGCGGCAGCTCCTCGGAGGGGGCGGAGCCAGATAAATGACTCCCCTAATTGCTTTCATCGTCGATTCCTGGTTTGTTCTTCTGTTATTCTGTCTTAAGTCAGCTGATCGCAGCGCTGCTTGTTCTCTGGTGGATGAAACAAAAACCCTGCTGACGCTGCGCCATAAAAATTTCAACAAAAAGCAGAAATCAGCATCAACTGCAAAAACCCGAAGGAAAAACCTGCTGCAACTGGTTTGTGCCTTTGAGGAAGCGACTGGTGCAACATCTGCTCCACAGCGACTCTGCTGAGAGCGTCGATGAGCCACCTGATTTAAAGTCAGAACCAGCGAGGATCTCAGCAGCCTCCGCACTCCGCTGGCCGTCCTGAAGGAAGTCGTTCGATTCATGTTCCTCTTCAGTTTGTGACAAGAAGAAGAAGAGAAAACACACGATTGCACACTTGTTGCTCTTCATGTGGCGTTTGTTTTATCAGTCGGTTTTTCTTTTCTACACTTTATGCAGAATGTGAACTGACGGATTTTTGTTGTTTGCTCGAAACTCCCTTTCAGTGGAAAGTTATAATGTTTAGAAAGCACTAAGCATATTTGATTTATAGCAACAGGATTATATTGTCTCTATTTTTCAACATACTATTGTCTAAAACATTTTGGGGAAAACGTTCAAGAATTCATAATAAATGAATGAAAGACATTTTGAGGGTTTTTCTTCCCAAACCGAACTGTAAAAAAACGAACTATGTCTGAAAACTGAAGACATACCAAATGGAAAATATTGTGTATCGTTACAGGCCTGATAAGGAACATCGTTTCTTTGCTGCCAAAGCCATATTCAGTGCTTCACCAGAGAACTTCTACTGGTGGAGAACCTGTGGAGGTCCTTCTTTGAGAAACTACGCAGGAACCTGTTGGCATTTGGATAAAGAAGATAAAAGATAGAAATGTCAGCGTCCGTCCTCGTCCTCCCTCTGGTTAGAGACGCCTCAGCGCCGCCACGCAGCTCCTTGAAGTCCTTAAAGACTGCGCATCACATCGGCCGCTGGTGGCCAGATAGCTGCTTTTCTCTCTCACACACACTCTCACACACACACACACACATTCTGAGGATACAGAAACTGTATTTGCTGCGTGCGTCGCTATTAGTGTGACACTCATCCCCCCCCCCCCCCCATCTCTTACAAAAACACACACACACACAGAACCGTGTCGGCTAATTTAACACGACGCTGAGAATCTGGGTCGAGTGATCCATTACACTTCCTTTGGCGTGCGTGTGGAAGCGGCAGCGCGCCACAGTTATCTGCTCTGCTGGCTGTGATTTATGAGCGCGGCGTGGCGCGAGCGTCCGTCACTCGCAGGCCGACGTTCGTTAAAGCCACGGCCGGCGCAAAGCCAGCTGCCAACATCTGCAGAGAGGAGCGACAAACGCCCACGCTTCCTCCTAACGCATCGTCTACATCTTCTGCTTTCAAAGGCCTGGGTGGAGGAGCAGCCGCTGAGCAGCTCAGAGGGAGGTTTTTCAAAATAAAAGCAGCTCTGCGCAACTTTTATTCACTCAGCACGTCAAAGCCAAATCATTTGATTTGGATTTATTATTGATTGCGAGTATGTGGTTGCTCACGTAAATCGATTCATCCCGGTGCGAGATATTCTGAAATGACTTTGATTCTCATGTCATTTCACGAGCCGAATGCATCACAAACCCTACTTCCGTCTGTGAGTCTCGTGTTTCACTTGTTGGGCCAATGAAAACGCGCCTCTTAGTTTCTCTCGCAGCGCCGTCGCGGTACTTGGGAAAGCTTTTGAGGCTGCAGCATTTCGGTCAGTGGCAGCATCGGCGAACTCTTCAGAAAAAATACCGTCCCATATCAACCAATCAGAAAATAGCACTGCTGCATCCAGGTAAGATACGGGTGATCTGACCGCAGCAACGTTATGGACAACGTACTTTAATAGGCAATTGACAAAGTCCTTTTCTCTGGAGACTGAAGCTGTGGCTGCAGCACGTTGATGGACATGTTTTAATGATGTAGAGACGAGCTGAAGGATTTCACATAGATTCTGGATCAGGGCCAGACTCTGTTTTATGCTACTATTACTTTCACTACTGTCCTTAAATGGCCAAGTGAGTGTTTATTTTCTTCATCCGTTGAAGCCTCTGTGTTTACAGGCCTGTGGCGACGTGCTACAGGTGCCTCAAAAATCCATGTTTGTGATTCTGTAGAATCAGGGACGCCGTCGCTGACCGAGATGTGACTCTCAGACGGGAATCCACATAATTACATCACTCGGCAAAGTTGTCATCTTACACACACACACACACACACACACACAGCTGCTCTCCACGGCCGTCACCACCCACAGCTCCTCTGTAATTAACCTCCTCTGCCTCCCGTGCGCCTTCTCACCTTTGAGCAACACCAGTCTGACGGAGCCTCCACATCACCGCCACGCTGCATGTAATTGGATTGTGCAGACACACACTTTGGCTCACACACACACATCTCTGTGCCATCATTAAAATGGATTGTCAAGCACAATAAACAACACATGAGCATAAAAAGCAGGCTAAAGATGGCGTGTCGGGTGGCGTGAGGGGAGATCAGCTGACAGCGAGGCGCCGCCATCGTGTCAAGCCGGGAACGGCCTGAAGCCTTCAGACAGGAAGTGAGATGAGCAAAGTAGGAGGTGAAGATGGAGGAGAGACAGCGGAGGTGAGAAGAAGATGTCAAGTCTGGCTGAAGTGATGCTGCG